>JAXGGA010000256.1:0-272170 GCA_038373865.1 Uloborus plumipes
AAAACAACTACATTTATTCATGAAATTTACAATGTTAAAGTACATGTACAGAAAGTTGCCCTTGTTGTTATTAACAATGTCATCAACAAGCAAAGTTCATAGGCTCAAAATATCACAAAGAACTTCTGCTCGAGCCCGTCCCATCGAAGCTGCACGAATGCCGAAAACTTTCCAAGTCTCAACACCACTCGACATGCAGCACGGAGCATCGGTAAACGGTGACCTCAAAACCAGATGATTTACATTGAACACAGATTCCATAGTATCATTTCTGGAGCGATGGGCTCCACATCCAGGGTGAGAGGTGAGGTTTCGTTTTCAAGCTCTACGGTTTGGTCCCTCAGGATTTTCCATTTGTGCAGAATTGCATGGACTTGTGACAGACTTGATGTGTCGCCTAGTCTGTCATAAACTCGCATGAGTCCTCTGTAGTCGTATTCTAGTCCGCTGTAACCTTCGCCGTACAGGTTTACGCCTGGAAAGTACATTATTAATAGTTCATTTATCACAGAAAAAATAAATACAGTAAACTCCGTAGGACAGTGTGGGTCAGAGCGAACTATAGAATTGACAAAAGATGCAACTGTTCTGGTTTATTATATGCAGGGACTTGGTCAAAACAATTAGTGTTTGCACCCAAAAAATGCTACAAAAGGAAAAAGCAACTGAAATACACCTGAAGATTAAAATATCATTTCTGTATCTCAGGGCCAGACTAACATAAAAATAGCAATTTTGAGGTTATTACTCTATTATAAGCAAATCGCATTCTGCTTCAAACCATGTGAACGTAATTCTAAAAGAAAAAATCCTTTATGTTTATTTATCAATGTTAAAAGAGCACAAGCTCCCAACTTTTAATATAACAACAATAAATGCAAGTTTCTGTTAAATAGTGTGTTAAAATTATATAGAATTGAAATTACTATATCACTTATTTTAACCCGCATCTCATTTAGTGATTTTTTTTAACAGCAGGAAACCGAGAAGGCAGTAATAACAGAACTATTTGTAAACAGTTATTGCAAATAAATCATGGAACATCCCAATCAGGGGAGACATCTAAAAAATATAATTTTATATTGTATCTTCAAGAGGGACTAAAACATATATACCTTTTGTTTTGGGTTAAAGGACAGCTCTTTTGTCACTGAATCAGCTGTTTCGCTCTCAATTGGGGGCGTCATAATATACATATGGCAATTTTTAATTATTTTTTTAAATTACAGGAAACAATTGATGTTAAAATAAATCTTTTAATGAATTACCAGTAAAACAATACCATTGATAACAAACAAATAACGAGCATTTCTTACCAATTTCAATTGATCTTAAATACAGTGCTTCTGCTTCTTCATAAAGTTTCATGTCATAATTATAAAGTGAAGCCAAGTGACCCACTGAAAGCGCTACTTCATAATCCTGAGGACCCAATATGGCTTCTTTGATTTCAATTGCTCTCAGATGCATTGCACGAGCTTCCTAAAATAAGAACACTAATTTTAGTTCTACGAAACACAGGATTCCACATTCTTTTGACCAAAACACCAACACATTAATGGCATTTATTTATTTGTTATTTCTTTTTACAGTCGCACCTCCTTAATTCTACCACACTTGAAACGAATTACTGCTAAAACAAACTATACTTCTGAGCCCTGTCCTATTGTTTGCTGTTTATTCCTTTTCAGATAAGAGACAAACTGATTTTAAAATCTCTTTAAGTTCATTTTACGGAAGTTTGACTTCAATATGGAGTAAAAAATTCACCACAATAGATTTTAGGAAAATGTACTGTAAATACATATTCTTATTGCTTTGTTCCTTTTACAGTCCATGACAAGCTTTAGCTTATTGCACAGATTATTACAGCCTGGGACCTTTATTATAAATGAAATCTTACCCTCAATCCCATATTGAGGTGATACTGAACAGATATCCATATAGTAAATGCATTTATTAAATAATGGAACCAATAACCCATTAATGCCTAGCGTCCCTTTTTAGGGACGGTTAAAAAAGTGTGTCTGAATTTTCCCAAAACAAAAATTTCAACCAAATAATAGTGTTCAATTAGTACCTCGGTATTGTTTCAATTCGTTATTAACAGATTACAGCACATAACCATTGTAAAGTATGTTCTGTAGCAGTTTTAATATCATCTTTATCAAAAATGACATCGTTCACAATCTCTAGAACAAAAAGCTAAGTTTTTAAAATTGTTCCCAGCTTCCCAGTTTATGTTAATTGCAGCGTTTATTCCTTCTTATAAAATGTCTTTTTAAATATTATATTGTAAGCAGAAAAAAAAAATTAGTAATAAAAGTATGTACCCTCTAGTGCCTAGCCTCCCTTTTTAAGGACAATTTTTCTTTTTTTAATTAAAAAAAATATTTTTTACATGATATTTTAAAAATTATTTTTCCAGTCCATTAAACACTATTTGTAACCAGTATACAAAATAACTTAGGAAAAAAAATTCAGGCATTAATGGGTTAATAGCAATTACAACGGAGTCTCCAAAATCCAAGGTAGGGCGGGCACTACCTCGGATTACTGAAAACACAGATTATCCAAAAATGGAAAAAAAATTGGACCTTCATAATGATACTCAACTATGATGAAAACGGAAATGCACATGTGGCAACGAGTGAAACGCTGCGGGACTATGCAAATCTAGCAGCGATTAAAAACCACTAGTTGATGTTCTCGGTGGATTGGTATGCTGGAGTTGGTGGCAGATGATTGTGTATCGCGCTAAGGTTTCGTGCTAGAACGATTTAATTTATTTAGTTCTGATTATATGTTGTATTTAATAAAAAATTTGTGTTCCAATAAACAAAGTCAACAAGATATCTGGTATTCCTTTCACCACACATACCTTTACTTTATTGCATACAGATAGATTTACAGTTTTAAAAGAATTACAATTTTTTGCTGCTTTAATGCATTACTTCTCTCTTTAGCTGCAGCATCTAACCAACGCCTTTAAAGCAAAACATCAGCTGAGGTGGCTACATATTTTAAAGCATATTCGAAATGATAAGACTGGGGAACGGGTTGAACGTGAAAAAGTGACCAAGGAACTTTGCATTAACAGAGTAAAGAAGACGCATAAAATCACTGTACACAATAAACTTAAGGAAACTTAGATTCTCATCAAAGAAAATACAATTGAGAAACAAGTTTATTAAGCCTTTTCAAACCACCCCCTAGCCATCTGCTACATGTCTTGGAATAACTGATAAGAGTAGAAAGAATGTTGGATAGGTGAGTGACTAAAAATGACGGCAATATTCCAGGAAGAACATAAAAGAGAAACATTTCTGAGAAAAGCGGAAAAAAATCGAAACTTTTGGCCACTTCGGATTAAGCAGAACATCGGTCTTTCGAGACTCGGAGTTTGAAGACTACACTGTATTTATTATATAGAATACAGTCGACGCTCGATATAACGACCGTCTCCGACATACAGAAAACGGTCTTTATAACGAATGGTCGCTATAAGAGGTAGAACATAGAGTACATTGGGATACAGTTGGGGGTTTTCTCACCGGTCGTTATATTAGGATGGTCTTTATAACGTGTGGTCGTTATAACGAGCGTCAACTGTATTACTAACTTAATATTTAGCAGCTATGATTTGTTGAATCATAAAATTAAATATATTTAGCATACACGATGACTTTCAGATATTACAGTTGCTTCAACGGGGGCACAGAATAAATTATAGGCCTTACGCTCTAATTTAGGTCAATATGGTTCTGACATGGCTTGGTTAAAGATCTCATCCATGCAGTTAAATAGATTCATACCTTTTCGAGTATTCTTTCACTCAAAAATGCATCAAAACACTTTTTTCTTCAAAAAAAGATGAATACAAAGCAACTCTAAAGCCTGGGACTGCTCAAAATTCGATAAGGAAAATGAGAAATTGATTTAAAAACTGGATTTATTTTGTTAACACAAAATAATACTTATAAACATAATATGTAAAATCAGACAAAAAATGTAGCTGCAAGAAAGTTATGGTCCTCAACTAACTTTTTATAAACATTAGGCATCAAAAGTGATGACTGGATACAAAAGTAATAATTGCCAAACTTTTAAACACAAAATATGACAAATAATCACTAATTTTGAATCCTGCAAATTACAGTCAAACCTTGATAAGGCCAAATTACTTGAAGTAAAATATCTCTTTGCACAAAAAATTCACGTATGTAATTTATCTTTGGCCTATAATTTATTGAATAAGGTGGAATCCGGTAAATATAATACAATTACCATAATTTTGTGAATTTTGCATTAACATGGTTTGACTGCATATGAATTGTATTTGTTTGGTCATTTGTATTTAATTAACATTTATTTATTTTAATTATGCCAAATTCTGACTAGGCTGCATTTTTAAAAAACTAACAATTTGTTTTCTCTTGCTGACTATACTGATGCTATGCTAAATAAAATCTGAAAAACGTTTCATCTCAGACACATTTCAGCCTTATACAAATGCAATAAGTTTGGCAAAATATTTAAAATATTATTTAAAATATAGAAAATAATTTGCTCTAAAATGTAAAGAAAAAAAAGTAGAGAAAGATAAAAAAGGAATCTCCAACCTCAAATCTATTCATAGATTGATAAAGCCTCCCGAGGTTTCCATAATGTTTAGCAGTCTGTATGTTAAGTTCCCCAAAGGACTTTCGGGTCAGGCTGAGAGCCGACGTGTGGAGTTCTTCTGCTTCCCGAAGCAAATCTTCAGAGGTTTCTTTGTCGTGGGTGTCAATGGCAATTTCTTCTAAAATGAGCGCTTTAAAGAGAGAAATATACAAACTTAACACAGATAAATATGTGACACAAGAGAAAATACAATGCCACTGTTAAATTTGACACTTTTAGGAATTTATGCGGAAAAAAAACAACTACCAGTTTTTTGGCACTTTCAGCTGCACTTGAATAATATCTGCCTTTAGCTCGATTATTGTCTGCGCCAGATTGATGAGTCTTAATGAAACTGCAGTCTCTGGATGACATAAATGGGCTATTGGTAGATTGTATGTAGCCTTAGCTTAAGGAGGTATCAAACTGCTCAAACATGTGGCTTAGAGCATATAACCAAACTTTGGACACCGAGTCACAAGGTCTTTTGGCTCAGCGTCTAAAGCACTGGGCTACCATCGCCAAGGTCCCAGGCTCTATTCCCACTGGGGACAGGCCATAAATCACGTACGCCACAGTTGGTGACCATGACAACAGATGAAACACATGCAATACAGGATCCGCTTCTCCTGCATCACTCACTCGTCCTCCGCACACAACTTCAGCCAGAACGCCTGGCTCCTTGGCGCACCATCTGATACGAACATATCACTATCTCGCGATCCCCCCCCCCCCACCCCACTAGGAGAGAAGTAATATGGCGTACATAGATGATAATGGGATAAACCCATTTCTTATAAATAACAGCAGAGTTAATGATACTAAAGGATGACTAAGTTCATTTTAAAAAACAAAACTTATCTTTATTTTCCCATAAACATCAACGAAGTTTTGAAGCGATGACCAACGATCAATTTAGCTAGTAAAACATTTAATTATGACCTAACATCCGGGAAAATATCACCGGTAAACTTTAAAGTTGATTTTGAAACATTATAAAAATGAGCATTGCTCCGAAAAAGTAAAAGAGTTTACCCCTTTCCAGCGGGGAAACAAACTCAAAAATGCGACACACGCAATGTGGCCGATCGAAAAAGCAAGTGAAGATCGAAAGTCAAAATCTTCAATTTTATACCCTGCTACATTTGCATATTGAAACGAAGTAACACACGTGACACACAGCAACGCCCTACACACGTGTCATCACTGATTGGTTCTGCTGGCACATGACGAGACAACACCGCTGGTGCGTCATGAACTAGCTCCGCCTACTACACGTGCACGGGAATCCCAGTTCCGAACGATGCACTCAAGTCAGTTGATAGTAGGAGTTACATAAGCAATGTTTGATACAAGTTTAGTTCTTTAAACGAAACAAGATAAAATTAAGGTAAGGAGTGAGATTAACTTATGCATTTGTCTAACAATAGAGAGCATATAACCCAGCTTTGTGCGCCGAGTCACGAGGCCTTTTGGCTCAGCGACCAAATCACTGAGCTACGATCACAGAGGTCCCCGGTTCCATCCCCACCGGGCAGGGTTGTCATTTCGTCCACTTTTTTGTAAAAAGTCCGGGACGCCGGAAGAAATGGACGAAATGGACAAAATTGGACGAAATGGCCAAAATGGAAGAAATGAAAGAACAAACACATCTTTTTCATACATTTGATGTATAAAAATGTTATGATGTACAATTAGTATCTCTCTTGCATTACCCATTTTTCAAAATAGAATGATGGTATCATACAAAAAAAAAAAAAAACAATGGCAATTAACCCATTGATTTCTAACTAATTTTATTTGAAAGAAATAAAATTTAACATAGTGAAAAAACCATTGAGTGTAATTACATTATTGTAGAGTAGACAAATAGAAAAAAAAAGTTTTTCTTTAATACATATTTTTAAAAAGAAATTAAAGAGTATTCTATTACCTTAGATATTTATTAACACAATACAATCCCTTAAAAAGTAAACTTTATATATTTTCTCATAAATTCTATATTTAAATTTTGTTTGAATTAAATACACATATAAATGTATATCATTTGTATTTGAAAATACATTGGATGCTACAAGAAATATTGGTTTAATTTTGATTCATTTGGTCATTTTACGTTATATTTTTTGAGGATTTAATGAATGTTGCCCCATTGTAAAATATTTACGTACACAGTATTGTTTTATGGATATATTAATGTTATTATAGGAACATATTTCATTTCATGGCAAAATTTTCTTTCTCAAATCTTTTAAAATTTTTATTTCTACTTTTATATTTTATATACACTTTTATTATTGGCAATGAAACTCCTTCACAACAAATAAACATCTTAAAATTATTTACTGCTAATGTGTGCTTTCATAAGCATTAAATCTTATCGTTAACATTCATTTATTTTATACAGATACTATATTTTTATAGTATACTAGCAAAAATACCGGCGTTGCCTGGGCCAGTAAAAATATTGAGAACCAATTTATAATCGCCTTTTTTTTCCTAAACTAAAAGAACTCAAAACGTACCGCTTTGACGATTTAAAATGTCGCTAAATTTGCGGTAATTGTTTTGGGATACCTAGGATACTTTTGCTCCCCTCCCTACTTTATGAAAATATGCTTAAGTATTATTAAGTCAGTAATTTTTGTCAAAGAAAAATTGTCATTTAATGCTGAGAAAATATTGCTGACCATGAAATGACGCTAAAAGTTTTTGTCCTAAGTGATTTCGAAATTTGTAGGGAGCATTTGACAATTATTTGTGCGAAAAACACAAATTATTGGTAATTTTAGTTTTGGGGTTTGATTAATTTCGTATGCGGATTACTTTACGCTTTGACATAAGTTTTAAAAGTTTTTTTAATGACAACGTACGGGATCGGCCAAAAAAAAAAAAAGCCTGAACTTTTCTTCAACTGTGGGAGTATTATCTCGATGATTAAGATTTTGGCGCAGTCTACAAATATCAGACAACAATCGTTTTATTTTAGTTATATCATGTAAGAAGTAAAGTATTATTACATAGTCTTTGGCGCCAAAACTGGCGTCAGTTGAAAAAATTACCAATATATAGTTATTATAATATTCTTGCAACAAATTCGGCAAGATACCTGTTCGATTGGATTCTAAGTGACCGATTGTAAGTACCCGCCCAGTCAGCGCAAACAAATTTTTAAAAATACCGTAAAGTTGTATTTAAAGTTCCATTACATTGGAAAATAATGAACCCAATCCATTTATTAGTTGCCAATCTCTTCAAGCGATTACATTACCGATACTCTAAAATACGTACTGTCGGCCCGCTCAAACGAATACTGTCGGTTCCAAGAAATATTATTTGATTAAGCGGAGAATTCGATTAAGCGGAATCTTTAGTATTGCGACTATGGCATGGGAAATATCCAGTTCCAGGATATTTTATTCGTTTATTCGTTACCCGATTAAGCAGGACCGACAAATTTACGAAACTTGTGAAAATAATTGATACAGTGAACAATTTACTAATAAAGGAATACAATTTATTCTAAAGAAATAATATTTTCACGCAGCAATGCACATTAAGAAACACATTGCTTAAGGATAAATATTCTACTTATACAACTAAGACTATACAAAACGTTTTAAATACAAATCATGGTAAAAGCCTGGATATTCTCCATGAAGCTGGAAAAAAAACCTTCATGATTTGACTTGAGAAAAGCCTTGAACATTAAATACGGAAAGAAGAAATATTGCCCGCAATTATAGCTTTCGACAGGGAGTTGAGATGATACACTAAATACTGAATTAGTTTGGTCAATGCCTTTTGATTTATGCAGGGGTGATTGTGAGTTCATAAAAAAATACCTGAAAGTTTTAAAGAAAAAGTGTGTGGGGGGGGGGAGTGATTTTTTAAAACCAAGGCCCCTATTACTTAAGCACATCTAATTTTATAATGATACATACATAATAATTAATTTCCTTTCATAAAGTAACACATTTCATATATTCAAATAGTTTTTTATCAAAATATTTTACATGCATTTAATTAAATTGTAAATGAGTAATAAAGTTACTTTTGAGCTGATGATGAGCAATCATCTCCAAAAAATATTTTAAGGAGAAAGCAAAAGTCTAACAGAATTACTGTTTGTTGTGCGAAAGCATTTATAAAGTAATGAAAGTTGTATTTGTTATATTTTGTTGCATTTCATTTATTTGTCTCCTAACTAAGGGTAATAAGCATCAAAAGTGAGAAAAATTTGATTCTCATATCAGATGCAAGTAAAATAATTTAGTAAGGTTAAAAAAACAATTAGAATTTTCATCTTAACATTTCTATTTGATGAATATTATTAATAATTATCGGTATAATCATCAAAAATTCGAAAAAGAAAAAAGAAAAAAAATCCGGAGGAGGGAAGATAAAAGCATAATTAAAAATATTTTATTTCCGGTATTTTCGAACATGAAAATACCGGAATCGATCATGAAAATACCGGAAATCCGGTAAAATACCGGAACACAATCACCCCTGTTTATGAGAAATAATGTACCTTAAATTGGAATGAAAAAGGCTCTACCGATAGAACTTTTTTGAATATCGTTTTAAATTATAGCCTATGTGTTATTCTGATGTATAAGCTACATTATGGTAAAAGTTTCATCAAAATCTATTCAGTAGTTTTTGCGTGAAAGAGGAACAAACATACATCCATCCATCCATACAAACTTTCGCATATATAATAGTAGTAAGATGTTGTTTATTTAATATTTGTTTGTATACATAATTATGTGTGCTAATTTCGATAAAAAAACTATTACCTCATGGAAAAAAATCAATATTTTAAAACATTACTTTTAAACTTTGGATTTTTTAATCAAGAACTGTCATTTTCTTTAAAGTGGACGAAATGGACAAAATGCTATTTTGTCCGGGGCGGTTTTTTCCAGGTTTTTTCCGGCAGTTTTTTCTACCCCGGATGAAATCAAACAACCCTGCCACCGGGGAACCTCGTCCATCACGTACGCCGCAAACACTTTAATAATTTCCCCAACACATTTTCTTTCTCCATTCGACAATTTACTATAAACTACTTCTATCATTGATCAACTATTTCTGTTAAATTATAGAACTAGAATTTAAATTATTTACTTTAACCCATTTATGCCCAAGTTTTTTAACAATTTTTTTCAATTTTTATCTGCTTAAAACTCTTACTTGGAATGATTTACATACATTTTAGGCTTAAAATAGTTTGCCGCTGCCATATTTATTAAGTTATTTAATGTCCTGTTTATGGGATATTTTGCAGATATGTGAGCAAAATACGACCTTACTTGACTTTACTTTTGTAAAGTCACATTACAGAAGGCATCTGTGATCCATTTTAAGCAAATCATTTTAAAATAGTTTAATTTTATAAAAAAATAAGTTTGCAAAAAGAAACTTACTTTCTGTGGCTACCCATGCTGGATCAATGCTTGACTGATTTGTCTGAAAATAGCTGTTAATAAATAAACTCTGAAGTCCAAATAGTGGCTCTAACTGGTTCTCTCAAGAAGTAGGACTATTTAGCTTGCAAAAACCAGCTTTAGTAAAATGATATACCCATTACAGGTTTTTGTGACATATTTCTTATTAATGGTGCTATTGATTATTTGATGACTGAAAAATTAGTCATCAATTACTAAAATTAAAACAATAATAATTTGCTTAGTCTTGTAAAAAGGATTTTGCTTTATAAAAACTGCTTTGGGGTGTCTTTGCAGGTGGAACATTTGACACAAGTATCTCTTTTGATATCATTAAACATTTATAATCATTATTAGTTTTTTTTTTTCCATCCTTCTAAGTAAAGCTTTATCGGTAAGATATTTGGATTCACCAACAGATAAATAAAATATTTGCTTGATAGACATACCTTTCACCCTTTTGGCAGCTGTGAGCAAAAAATGTTCTTCTTCAAGCAGATGACTCATAATTGACAGAGCTTTATCAGTATGATCCCTGAAATTAAAACAATTCTTTCAGAAAGGAACATTCATATTATTTTGTCCAACAAATACAATACCATAGACAAAATTAAAAATGCATGTTACGCATTTTTTGCAAATGGGTTTAATTTTTGCTCAAAAGAATCCTCAAATTTCATTTTATTACTGCAACATACTACCTATTCAAAATAAACGATATCTTTTTAAATTCTTTAAAGAGAAAATTTGTTATTCCATGTTTCTGGAAACTTCTTAAACATCTTATCTCCTACATTACATCTTTTGAAGTATAACAAACCTTTCTTTCTTCCTAAAGATGGCTAGTAATGGGTCTTTTTACAATCATGGATGATTTGCAAAGTGTGAGGAGACATTTTCGAAAAAAAATGTTAAAATGTAACTGTGGGTACTATTTTTGAAGTGTCATACTTTTTATCTGTTTTCAGCGGAGTTAAATGTTTAAATTTTCACATAGAAGTCATACCTTTTTTTCCATGCTAATGACAATTTGATGTTAAATGAGATTATAAACCATACACTACTTGCAACAAGATATTCTTTTCTGTGGCATTTAAACATACCAAAACAGGGTTCGCACTAGGGAAAAAAGTAAGATGAAATTTCCCACCTGGCCAAAATTTTAAGTGGGATTTTCAAAATTTAAGTTGGAGGTTCTTCCAGAAATACTTCAAATAAAAAAGGGTCATACCCCAAAATTAGCTTTTAAGTAAATAAAACTGAATTTTATTCTTGAGTTTGTTATGATAGCTTAAGGGATAAAACAGAAACAAATTATATCATTTTATTTAAGAATAATTAACTTTTTATCATTAGGCACTGAGTAGCAGTGCTTTTAAATAAGATTAAGCAATTACAAATTAAACAAAAAAAGCTAGTTTATCTGAACTTTTCACTGAATTTAGAGATATCTGATTTACAAATTATCTACAGGGTATCTGCTCGACCTGGACTTTTCAAATCCATGACTTTCCCTGACTTTCCATGACTTTTGCGAACAATTTTCCATGACTTACAATTTTAACTATTTCATTTGACGCTGACATCAAAATAGAGCATAAATATCAATATAAGGTGTAAGACAGTGTACCTTTGCTTTTCGAAACTATTCTTTTTTTTTCGGCTCTGCAAATAAATTTAACCAAAGCTAAAAAAAGAACTTAACTAAATATATCTGAAACAGATCATGTGCAACAATTTATTGATACAAAAAAATGAGTACAAGGATTTAGCAACATTTAAAAGTCAAAACAACTTATTATCCCCCAAAGCAGAAGTATGAAAGTGTGAAATTCAAATTGAATAAATGCGTCACATGCTCTATTGTCAGTCAGGGGACAAAGTCCGCGCACATGCACAGTTTCGGAAAATTCGTCGCTCACGGGTTTTAACGTTGAGTATTCATCTGATTGGTCAACACAATGCAACTTGTTTGAAACTCTTATTAAGACTAATCAGATTGCACCCAATACAAGGTTCCCCTACAATCTTAAAAATAAAATTCAAGTACTTTTTAAGGAGGTTTAAAAAATTTTCCAGGAATTAACTTCTAAGAAAGGGTCTGCACAAAAATCAAGATTAATTTCAAAAGTGATGTAAATGTTGATGAACAGTACAGATTCTTTACAGATTTAATATGAAAAACCTAAAAATCGTGAAATATTTTTCATCAATATGAAAAAGAAAATTTTAGGGAAAGGTAGATTGGAAGCAATTCTTTGGCTTATTCAAGTGTAAATTCAAAGGAATGGTAAAAATGGTAAACACCAACATTTTCTATTTGTTCAAGCATAAAAACAATCAGACAACAAATCTTTTTTTTTTCAATGAAGAAAATTTATAATTTCAGAATAAGACCAGGATATAATGTGATCACCCTATTTTGCCAGTCTGTGCATGCAAAATGTATTCTATTCCCCCCCCCTATTCTTTTCTCTTCCCCCTCCAAGAAAAAATGGTGATTTTTTTTTCTTTTGAAATTACAGCTTTTACTCGATTTTTTCGAACTCGAGGAAAAACGTGCCTGTATTTTGTAATTAAATAAACAAATGAAAAGTCAAGGAAGCACTTTGTCTTTAAAAGTTCGGTGTTTTCTTAAAAACTATTAGAAACCAATAAATTGGAAGAGCTAAAATTTGAGTTCAAAAATAAATAAATTATTAAAATAAAATGAACAATGAGTATATTTAACGTAGCACAACATAAAAATAGCTTCAGAATATCAAAATAATTGAAGTATTTACAGGATGCAAAAGGATTGAAGACTTGACAATGGCACGCCATTTTCGGCGAAGCACGTGCTCAATGTTAGAATGTCAACCAAAAATAAATAAATAAATAAAAAATAAGTTGTACAAAACCCATTACACACGTATTTCTGTCCCTGGTATTTCTAAAAAAAATGATCATGGAAGCAAAAAATTCGAAAAATAATTTTAATCCACCAGACAAATCTAAATTTTGTTGAAAGAAAATCATTAAGATACCAGCAAAAACGTATTTTTCAGAAAAGCTCATGTTTAACTTGTTAAAGATATTCTTTTGTATAAAAATCCAATCCTGATTATTCTATTTCTAAATTGTTTTAAAAGTAAAGCGAAACGAAAAAGCGGCGCCTAACCGCGAACTTTTAACGATTGCCGATTATGCGCAAAAATAAAACTTCTCGGGGTATGTTTTTTTTTTTTTTAAATTTTCGTCTTGAAAAAACGGCTCCCGATTTCGAAATCCCGACGATTGCCGATTTTTTGATGGACACAATTTTTTTGCAGGAGCACGATCGTGAACGTTCGAAGATCGCCGATTTTTCGGCACATTTTCTACGAAAAATAATACTTTTGGAGTTTTCAAGGACATTTTAAAATTTTCAAGGACTTTCCAGATCTCTTGAAAGACCAAATGAAATTCAAAGACTTTTCAAAGTCGCGGGAACCTTGCAATAACGAAGCAGAATGACGATTGATGTTTTTTTGTTCTTCCGAGATCGGGAGAAATAACCACCGATCCTGAGCGCTAAAATCCATGATAAACAGTCAGTTTCCATGACTTTTGGACATTTTTCGCTGAAATCCATGACTTTCCATGACCAATTTCGATCATATATGAAATCCATGACTTTCCCTGACTTTCCATGACTTTCCAGGTGCGCGGACACCTTGTATCTATTTCATTAAAATTTTTATTTTGTTCGTCTCACTTTATTCTAAAAACCTCTTAAAAATATGGAAATCCATTAAAAGATACCAAAAATGTTCTTCTCTGGTTACCAAATTAATGCGGGTGCTTTTATTGGCACTTATCTAAAATGGCTACTTCTTAATTACAAGAAACTTGTACTTCTTTAAACTGCTGTTTGCAAAAATGAAATATGGACTAATAACTAGCAGTTAAAGCATTTACTTGCTTTTGAAATGAGATGTGAATGTTAAACTTTAACTTGTATACACACGAAAAAAATGAATAGATTGGGAAAATAATCTTTTTAAATTCATTTAAACAAGTGACTTTTTTGGTCTTAAATATAATTCAAACACTTTAAAAATGTTGACATTACATACAGCTGCTGTGGGCGTCCATGCTAGTGACATTTCAGGCTTATATTCTGCTGTTTTAAAGTATTTTGATTGAAAACAAATAATTTTATGATTCAAAAAAAACACACCAAACATATCTGAAGTTAAAAAAATTCTACTAAGTCTGCCAAATTATTCTGTAGATTTCAGGACAAGAATTCTCTATTTTGAGAATTACCCTCCCTCTCATATTTCCATTTTTAATGTGTTCATCGAAGCCAAAATTTTGCATTTAAAACTTCATAATCTAACTACAAATGCCAAAATACTAAATGTTTATAAATGTAAAACTGTAAGTACTGCTTATACAAGTCTAAGCACAACAGCTTTGTTTATCCTAGACGAAATGCTTTTTAATTTCATTGATAATTTGCTGCATAGTGAGGAAATACAACCGTGCTAAAGAAATTCATAAACAATCACACCAGGTTAAAAAAATAATAGTATAACAAAAAATATGATTTAAAACAAGATTCATTTCATTTCATTTCACACTCCAGGGTCCCCCGTACCTACCACAGCTTCGTGGTTTAACCGGGATAGGGCCCTGAAGAGCGCTCTGCTCTTAATTTTGAACCAGAACCTAGGGTCGAGCAAACCCTAGGCCCAGCACCCCCAGAGGTATTGTTTCACTTGGAAGACTTTGCGACCACGACATTTTTAACGCCTCCCAGCCACCATTAATCAAAACGGTGGATCTTTGATCGGCTGGGATCGGACCCGGGTCCCTCCGGATATGAGTCCAATGCCTTACCGATCGAGCCACCACGGCCCTTTAAAATAGGATAACAAATTTGAGGTAACTTATAATAAGAAATAATAAGACTTAACTTTTTGAAAAATTGACAATATACAAATGAATTGAAAGCACAAGCACAGCCTTCCGTTTGGACATAGAACATGAGTAGGTAAATTTTTAAGAAATAGGTTTTTACCTAAATGAGGTAAAAATTAAGACAAAAAGATTTTTTCTTTAATTATTCCAATCTTCAAAATAAATCAGATTTCATAAAATGAAAAATGTTATTCACTGAAGTGATTTCCAGTAAGGTGTGCATTCAGTTAGTTCATTATAAATTTGCCTTCAATACATATAGTTTCTGCAAATATTCAATAGCTGGATGGTTTCAAAAGTACAGGAAAAGAAAAATTCAGAAGTGTGGAGGTTCTATATGTTTCAATTCTTTCAAACTGATTAGCTCCAATTTTACGATGTAAATTTACAAGAAGTCTCAATAGATGTTAATTTTTAATGCAGATCATTGAAAGGGGTAGACCGGATGCAACTATCTTTTACTCATATGTACTCGCAATAAAACCCCATTAATAAACTATAAGGAAGCAATGAGATTAGTTGCAAAAAATGTTACTTAAATATCAAAATTTTTACAAAAATAAATAAAAAACTGGAGATTTATTAGAATTACTAAACAATTGGAATAAATAAACTACAAACTTGCAGTCTCTGATAAAAGTGAGACAGATAACAAAGCTAGTAGAGCACCACACTTAAAATTCATATTCAAAAAATAAATAATTGAGAGTTTTTTAGTACCTTGCATCTTTGAAACGACCAGAGGTGTATTCATGAACATAGGATGCATAAGCTAAATCACCATGGGCTAAGGCAACATGAAGATTTTTGCCACCAAAAAAACTTGCATGTAAATCTAAGGCAGTCTGAAAAATTTAAAACACACACACATAAGTTGCGATTCTATGAAATTCAAAGCAGTTGAGAGAACTTCAAATATGAACTTACTTGGTAAACTCGAACAGAATGACTAATTGAGTCAATGTTTAAAAGATAAAAACCGTAATCACTGAGAGTGTTGGCCATCAATAACCCTCGATTCCCGTAAGTTTTCCTAAAATTGAAAATCTTCATTTTAAAAGACTTTTAGAAATAAAATTCAACAAAAAATGAGCTTTTTTTTCTGTTTTCTCTAGTTTAGCAATGTTGCAGCTTACAAGCAATAAATATCAAAACACAGACAATTTCCCTGAATAGTATCCCTCCTCTCTTTACTTCCCATTTAATTAAGTGGTTACTTAAAGGACAGAAAAAATCATACAAAAAAATTTGCAATACTGAAATTTTGAAGTTGGAAACAAAATATACTAATTCCGAAACCATATGATAGTGTAAATCAAAAGAAGAAACAATGAAAAGAGCACATAAACATGTTTTTGGAAGCATAAATAAATGGCCCGCATGTCTCATACATAACCAAAATAAGTAATATAATAGGTTTTAAAGTCTGCCGAAATTTTAAGAAAACTCGCCAAATTTAGCAAATTTCAGTGATTAATGGCAGACATCTTTCATGCACTTTGCAGACTATTGTCCTACGACGTGCACGCAGTGCAATCGCCTGATACGTTTAATTCCTCTCCAAGTTATTTTTATTTGATGCTTTTCTTAACATTTTGGCAAATTTTATACCCTTATATCTTGCTAAAAAAATTAACAAAGGCAAATAAATAATTTATGCATAAAAAAATGTCTCTTAGTAAAAGATTGCAATAGGCCCTTTCAGCTGCCTACTTATTTTAATTAGTTACTATTTGCGTGGTTCAATGGTTAGTAGTGAGTAAAGTATTGCAGAAAATGTATGTGAACATATGGGTTTTCCTCCTCTCATGTGAATTTCTTGCTTCTGTTTCTTGAACACTAGAGTGGAAAGATTAAAAGCAATATCCGCAGAAATGAGGTTCAGAGACTTTCGAAAAAACAGCTTTTAGATTACTTACTAACAATAGGAAAATATTGGAGTTTGACCTTTTTATCAAGCTTTATTTTCAAAGGAAATCAAATTAGCAAGCATGCACAAATATTAAATTAATGTACGATAGACGACAAAAACACAAAAATACTTGCAGTTACTGCTGTTTACTTTTCCATGGCAGTACGGTAACTAGTTTTCAATACTCCTCAATTTTATGAACTCTTGTTCTCTTTGTTCGAGAACTCAAAAGAGTTCATAAAATTGAGCATCGACTGTTTCCACCTTCTCGTTTTAAAAGGGTAATTTGATCCACTTTCTCTGTTCATAAAATTCATTTTATATAAAAAAAAAACGATTGGATAAAATGAATAAAACTTTATTACATTGAAATATTTAAGTAGTACAAAAATTCATTCACAAATAAGAAATTGATAAAACAATATCTACATCTATTACCTAACTAATAACATTGCTTGTTTTATTAATACCCCAGCTTTCTGAAATTGTCGCTTCAGCACACAAGCCTAGAATTCAAATAGAAAGCGTGAGTAATGTAAACATTTCAAGGACAATATAGAATAATAATAACATACTAAGCCACATTCAAAAAATAACATTGGAAAATATACATTAATACATAATGATTGAAGAGTTATCAGCATTTTGATTTGATTCTTGATTGTACATTAGGCTGGGTTACTAAAGGAAATAGATTATTGAACAGTGACTAAAGGTAGGGCTTAAAAGCTGAATGCTTAAACATTTATCAAGAGAAAGAGCTTTCTAAAAGTATATGATGCATAATAAGTTTGAACCAAGGCATAAAATTTAGAGGAGAAAAAAGCAAAACATGTAAGCATTAATTTTGATACTTAATAACACTGATAACATATGTAGCCAAGAAATCTTAATTCTGACATGGTTAACAAATTTTGGAACCGGGCTGTTTTTTAGAAATTTTTCTTTCGACCCAGGTAGTACGACAGTTGAACCACAGATTTCTTTTCCATTGAAAAGAGAAGGTATAAACTGTCATACCAGACGTACAAAACCTTGAAAAAATCCCCGGCTCCAAAGGGTTCAAGTGAAAATCTCAACTTTGTCCTCTAAAAAAAAAATAGTTACGGTACAGCATGTGTACCGCCCGGCTCCTAAAGGTTAAGTTGAAAAATAATGCAAACTACCTCATGCAGCCATTAACACTTAGACACGAACAAAAACATATTAAAATATTTTGTGAATAAACCTTGATTGCACAAAACGTGTATTTAAAAATGCATATTAAACTGCATTTTTAGAAAAGGGAAGAGAGATTTTGGTTTAGAATTTAAGATTTTCATCAAAAAAACTGCTTTCCGTTATATTTTCTTTTTTTTTTTTTGTCTATCTTAATTTTCATATTGGCTACTTCACTATGACAGAAATCTGTTCAAAGGTGCAAGATTTTAAGATCTTGCACTCTGATGCAAAGTTATATTTTTGCTTTCTTCTGGCATAAGTTTTTCTTTTTCAATGTATTATAATCACAAGCTTGAATGAAAATCATGCTAATTAAAAGATGGTTTCCATGTTTCAAATATATACAGTAATTTTACAATCTCAGATTGAGGTTAAAGCTTTTTTTCTTTTTTTTATTGCACTTATTCTGGTTATAACATGAGTCCACTGAATGAGATGCACAAAAAAAAAAAAAAAAAAAAAAAAAAATGTGCTCCAGTCTCCCGTTGTTTTTTTCCTTCTTTTTTCTGCTCTAGTATGGGAGGGAGGAGAGCCAATTTAAACTTAAGTAACAACTGGAATAGCATAAATTTATGGCAGAGAATTGCATAGTAGGAATTGTCAGGAATTGAGAAGAATCAGCAACTCTTTGTGATAGGTCAAAATTTTGATAGCTAATTGATCTGAGGTTGGGAATAATGGCAAACTCACGCAATGAATTTGGTGCCAAAGTTAGTCAAATAAGGAAAGTTTTATGATGTGTAAAAAGTCAAATTCTACAACACTAACAAATGATTCTGAGAGTAAGACTTCAGAAGCTATTATGAGCCGCCATTTTTTTTTTTTTTTTTTTTTTGCCCGCTGTTCATCAAAACTTCATGTTCAATCGAACAAAACCATTTCAAATGGTTGGGAATGAAAAAATACCACCATTGGTAGAAAAATGCTCACATTGAAAATACTGCTAAACATGAGCATCCAGATCAATTAGTCATACGGTTGATACTGTTTTAAAAACTTGTTAAAACTAAAATAATACTTTAAAAAAAAAAATAGATCTACGATAGACCAATTGATTTTCATTATACATCTGGGGGAAGTTATGTTTCTCTTATTGTCTACCAAGAATGTTAAAGTAGATACTACATCTAGGTTTATGGTAAATAAGTTACATATTAACATATATTATCAATTTTAATAAAATACCAATAAGTGAATGGTGACATAAATACAGGCCCATATTAGAAACTGAGAAAATGACTTAGAATCAAAACTGAATTATTTTAATTCACATAATTGATTAATGACCCCCCTTTAGCAGTACAACAAGTGAAAATATTACTAAGACAATGATAATACAAATACTATGATACAATTTAAACAACCAAGATAAAAAGCTAAAATACACTTACCTTAGAAGCTTGTCGTAAAACGTTGATTATTTCCTGCAAAGAAAAAGCTTTTTTAACTATAATGCTTCATCACTAAAATCAGCGAACAACCTATTCTGTTAGTAATATAATAGAGTATGATACTCTACAACAAAGAACAAACAAAAGTTAAATGAACATATTTTTCAAAGACACAAGCGTGTAACAACAATATATTTTACAAATGAACATGATTTCTAATAAATAAAAAAACATGGTCGCCAATTTTGGCGATGGGTACTTGATTTTTTGGTAGCCGTTTTCAATGAAATGGTTGCCTGTTGGTGACCGTTAATCTAGGGATTTAGCTAGCACAAATCTTAAATTTTC
Organism: Uloborus plumipes; assembly: GCA_038373865.1. NCBI lineage: Eukaryota > Metazoa > Arthropoda > Arachnida > Araneae > Uloboridae > Uloborus > Uloborus plumipes. Next base: position 19,935 of record JAXGGA010000256.1, read on the forward strand.
AGGGAACACGCTTGTAGGGGATGAAATGATTTTCAGTACTTTTTCAAGGAAGGGGAAAGGGACCATCTTTTTTTTTTTCTTTTTTTTTCATAACATTCCCTAAATTTGAGTCACACTCAAGGATTACTAGAGCAATTCATTGATTTAAAATAAACATGATAGCAGAAAATTCAGCAATACAGCCTAACTGTTAATCAGATTAATTAGCAAAGAAAAAGAATCAAAATCACATCCTCAAAAAAACTGAATTTGAAGATTTGAAATCATTGTCACAACAAATAAGTTAAATAATTAAAAATAATCAAAAGAAACAAGCCTCATATAAATAAATGTTTTGGCAGTCTTTGTTGGATGAAAGGTTGAAAAAAGTGAATAAAATTCATTATGTTACAACAGCTCTAAAAACTCAAAAGGATTGCATTAGCTTTCTTTTTTTTTCCGTGATCGAATGATTAAAGTTTTCTTAAAAAAAGATATTTTTTTAATTTTTTTCAATTCTTCACCGATTTTATATATTGACAAAGATGCCAACTTAGCGTTAAAAAGTTTCACTTTCGTAGTTTAAAATAAAAAAAAAAGTTCAATTTAAAAATTTCACATTTTGATTTATGAACTTCAAAAATAAGCGACTTGTATTGATTTAGTTTTGGGGGATTTGACTCTCAAATAAAATTATTTCAAAACTACTAGTACAATACATCTATATTTTATGGCAGTTTCTTGACAACATCAAAAGAATTACTTGTTTTTCAGCAAAGAGGGATTAGAGAGCCTTATGAATATTGAAAAATGCTGAATTCTCTACATTTAAAGATGTATAATTCAGATCAAAGCAATATTTTGAGGAAAAGTATGTTTCTCAAAAATAAAGAAATAATAATAATAATAATAAAAGTATGCTGAAAACCAAAAAAAAAAAAAAAATCATTCCTGCATTATAAAAATAATGATCCTAAAAATGATACTTACCACAGGACCTAATGAAGAATTCAAAACTTTTAAAGCTTGCAAACTCCAATGATGAGCCTAAAATAAAACATTAAATAATAAAATTTATTTTTCATATTTATAGCAGATAATATGAGTGAAAATAAGTTATATATTACTCACTTCATCAAAATTACTCTGCCCAAAAAAGAAAGCAGAAAATTCCCCATAAATGCTCGCCAAATTCACTGGTATATTGCGGTTCTGAATTTCCTTAATGTATTCTAGAGCCTCGTGGAAAGTTTCCTTACCACTTTTAAAATCACAATACAGTGTCGTAACTCGAAGCAATCTACAAGACATATATAAGTTTAATCATATATGAACTTTGCTTTAAATATCAAGTTTGATTTACAAAATATAATCAAAAATACAAAAGGGCGAAAAACAGAAACACAAGCAAGTTAATTACAATGCTAGACTTGATTACCTCACAAAGGGGAAAATGAGGAGGTTTTAATTAAAATATTTTGCGATTTTTTGCGACCATAAGTACCAAATTTCAACCTTTTCCTGCACAAAACACAGATGTTGCTGGTTTTAAAAGCACCGATATACGGATTGAAACTAAGCATTTTGCCACTAAAAAAACAACAGCAGTTTATTGGTTAAGGTAAACTAAATAAATACACAATAGATAACATTTTGATGTTTCAATGCAAACCAAGCCTTAAGATAAAGTGCTGAATAAATCTTTACTTTTATGATTTTCTGTGGTGCAATTAAGACAAATTAAATAATGACAGTCAAGGAGTCATCTTAATCTCTAAAATGTTGTCTGATATTAATAACATGATTCATTCCAATAGTACCAGGTCTATCGGGAGTAAGCCACAGCCCTTCACTAGGAGGCAAATTCATAATATTTTTGCATTTTTTTCGTTAAAACTCTCTATTAAAACTTGAAAAAAAAGATGAATACGGGAAGCAGGTGCAAGGTTTCACCTCAGCAAAGAAAAATCATGAACCTGGTAGTGTATTCCAACAAATAAATAAATAATACAACAACTTAGTCAAACACAATATTATTTTTAAAAAGTAAATATCACTACTCATAATTTATGCACTATATTGCTGTAGCACATTTTATGTAGAAGCAGTAGATTTTGATTTTTTCAAATATGTAGATTCAAGTTTCGGCTCATGGATTATTGTTACAATTTCCATATTATTTAAATCTTTAGATTTCAGTGTTTTCTGCAATCCGTAATTGACTTTCTCTCAACATTCTTAAGGTGACTAAAGGTTTTCTTATTAAGGTTTTATCTTAATAAGTGTCTTATATTCTCTTCACTTCCTTTCCATTTCTCAAAAGAATCATCTATTTACTCAAGAACTAGAACATCAGCAGACACCACAGCCCAATAAAATTGAGAGAGGGGAGATTAAAACTAAATAAAAGATTTCATTTTGATAGCAAATGAAAATTATATACAATTAATAGCATTTTTCTGCTCAAAATTTACCTATTTCCCAAAAATAAGTAACTATTCTTACAGTGTGATAATAACAGGGGTGATTGTGAGTTCGTAAAAAAATACATGAAAGTTTTAAAGAGAAAATGCGTGGGGGGGGGGGGGGGGAGAGGGGTGTCTTTTTTAATTAAAGCCCCTATTACTTAAGCACACCTAATTTTATAATTATACACATATAATAATTAATGTAAGGTAATAAGCGTCAAAAATGAGAAAAATGCGATTTTCATATCCGATGGAAATCGATTGCATTTCTTTAAATGAAGGCATCAAAATCAAAAAAAGATGCAAATAAAATAATTCATTGAAGTAAAAAAATAATTATAATTTCATCTTCACATTTTTATTCGATAAATATTATTAATTATTATCGGTATAATCATCGAAAATTCGAAAAAGCAAAAAAAAATTCGGTGGTTTGAAGATAAAAGCATGGTTAAAAAAATATTTTATTTTCGGTATTTTCGAACATGAAAATGCCAGAAATCCGGTAAAATACCGGAACACAATCACCCCTGTAATAACTAAAATCAAATTTTAAAAAAATAATGAAACAGTGGAGCCCTGGTTTTACGTTGTCTATTTCATACTTTATTCCGCTTCCCATATCATTTTCTGCTGATTCTTGAAAAAAGCCTTACTGAAAATATTAAAAGATTTCGGGTATTATTTTATCTTTTTCAATAAGTCCGCTTTGTATGTTTTTCTACAAACAGATTAAAATCTTTTTGATCTACAAAACTTAAAACGTTTTTTAGTACACCCCCACCCCTGAAATGAATTAATTTTGCAGCTGATTAAAGTTGCTCTGGCTTTTTGTTCTGTCTTATGGTCCTATGTAAGAAGCTTCAAATTTCCTTCACAACAACTGAAGGTCAAAGCTGTTGATCAATTCTTCTTCTTGAAATTCTATGAGAAGTCAATGTCTCACGTATCGTCAATCACATCATAAATTCTCTTAATATTAGATTTCATACCCACTTCTAACGATACTAAGAAAACAATGCAGATGAAAAAAACTATTGAAGCTTTTCCTCACAACTAATCAAGGATTTGAAGCGTAAAAACTCTTAAAACATGTCCCCTTTTTTTTTTTTGAACACCAACTGAAAAGAAAATTTACAAAATGTTTCAATATAGAACGACATTTAAATGAAATTGCATATAAAAACAAAAGGAAGAAAGACACATTTTTCCACTATTTCATTGGATAAGAGTCAATTTTAAACACTATTCTTAGATTAACAATCCTGCCCGGATTTTATTTTTTCCTGTTTGGTACATTTTTTTACTCCAGATGAAACGGACATAAACTCGGGTTCCACTGCACTTATTAAAGATTTGAAAAGGCCAGTGCAAACTTTAAACTATTTCCAATTTTCAAAACAACTGAAATATTTACAAGGTGTACAAGGGTTGAAACCTCACTCACAGCATGTACCCCACTGCTCAAATTAATTGCGACAAAGCATTTTTTCACAGAATTTCAAGTTGACAACCAGCTAGCTCCAGCGGGTCATTTTAATCAGTTTCATTAGCTCCAATGACACCTGGGTGCCTATTTTGACTGCTTAGTTCTGGTTTAGATGAGAAATTAGGAATATTAAACAATTCTTCAGCTTGTTTCTGTGACAGAAGTAGGTAACATTTTGCATTCTTTCATTTCAGTTTGCTAAAATGGGGTATAACTCATAGAAAGTTAGCTAAGATAAACACACTTAACAGTCACGCATTTATAGTAGGGTGGAGCGAAAAAAACAAAGTTTTTATTTTCGAATCGTAATAGTGCGGAAAAGTTGCGATTGATGAAGACTTACAAAACAAAACAAAAATTTTTGAAATCAGATAATATCTTCCGATCCCGCAACGAGCCTGAAATTTTGAAAAAATGAAAATTTTCATGTGTTTTTAGCGATTTTTTAAAATTTTTGTTTCAATGTTTTATTTTAATACTTTTGGACGGAAAAGTTACGAATGGTGAAGCCTTCTGAAATTTCAAAAAATATATTGAGATCGAGTAATACCTTCTGATCCAGGAACAAGCCAGAAAAACCAAAAAATTGGATATTTTCAGCTTTTTTGAGGGGGATTAAAAATTTTTTAAAAAACTGTTCTCATTTTTTTTTCTTCCTTTTTACCCGGTATCATAGCGTAAAGAATTTTAAAAATCACCATATTACTCTTAAACATTAGTTTTTTTCTTGATTTTATAGGTATCTTCTAAACATGCAAAACTACAATTCTTTACAAGAATGAAACGTTTTTAAATAATAGAAAATTATAAAATATTTTCCAAAATTTCTACAATCTAGTTAAACCCACTAAATAAAACACCCAAGCGCAAAATAAACGCTAATTTTAATCACTAAACTATAAAAAATTTTAATACCTAACTAATTATATACAATTTCTTAACCGCTTTTTGAAGTCTGTGCCTTCTATAAACTGTTACCTAACCTAACTGACTACCCACAGAATCCTTTAACATTAATTTAATTAAAAACTAATTTTTGTTCAGTCTTTAAAATTAAACCTAATTAGGTTAAGTAGTGTATAGAATGAGACTGCAAAAGTCAATTAAAAATTGAGAAACTAACATATAATGAGGTACGTATTAAAATAGTTTGTCGTTTAGAGATAAAAAATATTGTTCATCTTATGAGTGAGTGTTTTGTTCAGAGGATTTTTGTACTGAAAAAGTTCAACAAATTTAATTAATAGGTATGGGTAAGAAGTTGTACGTAAATATTATGTATTCAATGGCGGTTTTGTTTTTTATTTAAAAATAATTTTGTGTATGAAAAATTAGAAATCAACAAAATCTAAAATTTGTTTTGTCTTCTAGACTAATAAATTCATTATATTTATGGCTTTCACATCAAATGTGTTCCAAAATCATCACCGAGATGCTCTACAGTAACCTTTTAAGCACAAGTTTCTCTTCAATCGTGTTTCAAATGTTCAGTTTTCATGATAACATGTTTTAATATTTTTTGCATAAAGCTAATGGGGGTGTGTGGGGCAGGCCTTCCCCGCAGTGCCCTCTCCTTGTCAAATGCTTTCCAATCCTTAATTTTTGTTACACCTTGCCCCACTTTGCTTGGGACTGTGTTACTGTAGGAACCAACATAACCTTAAAGCAAACTTAAAGCAACTAAAAAGCAAAAAATAATAGATAACATTTACATAAAATTTTTTACCCATGCCTATTAATTAAATTTGTTGAACTTTTTCAGTACAAAGATCCACTGAAAAAAATACTCACTCATAAGATGAACAATATTTTTTATCTCTAAACGATAAACTATTTTAATACCTACCTCATTATATGTTAGTTTCTTAATTTTTAATTGCCTTTTGCAGTCTCATTCTATACACTACCTAACCTAACTAGGTTTAATTTTAAAGACCGAACAAAAATTAGTTTTTAATTAAATTAATGTTAAAGGATTCTGTGGGTAGTCAGTCAGGTTAGGTAACAGTTTCTATTATTTGAAAATGTTTCATTGTTGTAAATGCATGTTTAGAAGATACCTAAAAAATCAAGAAAAAATTAATGTTTAAGAGAAATATAGTGCTTTTTAAAATTCTTTACGCTATGATACCGGGTAAAAAAAGAAGAAAAAAAATGAGAACAGTTTTTAAAACTTTTTTTAATCTCCCCCAAAAAAGCTGAAAATATCCAATTTTTTGGTTTTTCTGGCTTGTTCCTGGATCAGAAGGTATTATTCGATCTCAATATATTTTTTTAAATTTCAGAAGGCTTCACCAATCGTAACTTTTCCGTCCAAGAGCATTAAAATAAAACATTGAAACAAAAATTTTAAAAAATCGCTAAAAACACATGAAAATTTTCATTTTTTCAAAATTTCAGGCTCGTTGCGGGATCGGAAGATATTATCCGATTTCAAAAATTTTTGTTTTGTTTTGTAAGTCTTCACCAATCGCAACTTTTCCGCACTATTACGATTCGAAAATAAAAACTTTGTTTTTTTCGCTCCACCCTAATTTATAGCTGTAAAAAATATTGCTTCTCTAGTTTTTGCTGGAAAATGAATCTTTTCTTGACGTGTGATGAGAAGCATTGAAATTGAATTATTTTCCTTATTAAGAAAGAACAAATATGAAAGAAAAAGAAAAACAAAAACTCCAAAATATAACCGTTTCTTGCTCTGAAACAGCAAAATTAAACCTACAAAAGCTAGCTAATACTTTATGAGGCATTAATTGCCAACAAATACATGTATCCATTGATGGAGTATGCAAAGAGAACTTCTCAATGTTAGTCAAAAGAATAATCGAGAAAAATTCGATTTTCCAATAGAGATCCCAAGAATGTATTTTTGTTATTGACATGGATATGTGCATGTTAAATACGATAATTTTCATCTTAGCTAACTTTTTAGGCATTGCAATCCTTTTTGGTACACTAAAATGCACCAATGCAAAATGCTTTTACTTCTCACAGAAACCAGTTGAATAAATGTCCAATATCCATAATTTCTCGCCTACATCAATTCTTATGCAATTGAAACTGACATCCAGACGAAATCAACGTTAATAGAATCGCTTTTTAGACCTGCTGGAGCTAGCTGGCAATCGATTTCTAAGTTCGCTAAAAAAATAGCTTTGTCCCAATTAATTCGAGCACCATAGTAACTTTCAGAGAAACATATGCTTAATTTTGGCATATTTCCAAAACATGAAAATGTTACTTTCAAATCCTGAAAGAAAATAATAATAGCAATAATATTATAAAAATACAAACCTAACATAACATTCTAAAGTGACTGTCCAATAATCATCTTGCTTACATAATTCCAAACATGTAGAAAAAACTACCCTACTTTCTGAAAACCAACCAGCATCCATTAAAAAACCACCTGCAAGAAAGAGGAAGAAAATGAAGAGGTATAATCATTTCCTTCCACGAAAAAAACTTAAATCTGCACAGATCATTATTTAATTAGCATTTATAGCGCCTCTATCACTATAATCGGGACAAACCTAACGAGGGAGCATTGTGAAGAGTACAGATTTTAATAACAGCATTACAACGCTGACAGGTTAGATCTGATCCAATATGGGTCATGACAAATATGATATTCTAAAATCAATGGTAATAAAAGTGCTGCACCTTTTATTAACACTCAAAAAATAAAGTTTTTCTAGCAAGGAAAAGTTTTGAAATTACATGGGATATTTGTAACATATAGCAGTATTACGAAAAATTATTAGAAAGCTTTTTACTCTGCACTACGATGTGCATTCATATCTAATATCTTTAAACAAGCAATTCATGTATATATATATATTTTGGATCTCGAAAACGGCTCTAACGATTTTGATAAAATTTTGTATTTAGATAAAGTTTTGGTTTTTGAGTTCATCTACATCGGCGACATTACCTTTTATTATTTACAGGGGTCATAGCAGGGAAAAAAATATATATAGGAGTTTCAAGGAAAAAATATAGGAGTTTCAAAAATATATGCAAAGGAGTTTCAAAAAAAATATACAAGATTTGTAGCGAATTATATTGGAATTTCGAGATATAGAATACTGATATGTTTTGCAACACATGTTTAAAAAAAAATTAATGTGAAGAGAAACAGATGTGGGAACATAAGAATTTCCATACATACAGAAAATAGTGAACTTTATATTTTCCCTTAGTGTGTAATATATGGTGTATCTATGTGGGCAATAGTCATTACATGTATATATATCATGTAACAAGCTTTTCTTTCTTTTGCTAAAAAGAATTAACAGATTACTTCTATCTTTAAATATCGAAAAATTAAAAAAAAACATTTCTTATTACATTTTCTAAGAAAAGTATTGCATACTTTAACGTACAGAAAATTTATTTTTCATTTCTTTCAAATTTTTTTTAGAGGAAAAACCTGTAACCGAAATCCAAGATTATATGAAGACAAAGTGAAAAATTTTTAAAAACTTTTAACAGCAGTCATCTTCAAGTTAGCATGTTAAACTATTAAAATTACACAAACTAAATTCATAAAAAGAAAAAAGCATTCATTGAAACATTAAAAATAAGTTAAAAGTTGCACATGCAACATCATCTATTTTCATAAAAAAGCTAAACAGAAGTTTAGTACATATGCCAACATTACAGATGTAAAAATACTATTTTTTAATTCTTTGCATTAAATTATGAAGTTGCAGTTCAACTTTTGTCAGTTCTTCCCTCTTTTCAATGAGCATTTTGTGTCCCGACTGCAAAAGACTGCAAAAGAGCTTGTGCGGAACATACTACTGCCATATTATTCCTCTTAACGGCAGTTCTTAGTTTCATATCTTGGCTTCTCTAATTAAATGGCGACTGTTATCCAATGCTTTTTATAGCTATTTTCTCTTAGCTTCTAAGCTGTTTACTTCATTATCACATTTCTTCTTTAAATTTAGAGCCTCTGTTTCGTCTTTTTTATTTTTCTTTAAGTTTGCTTTGTACATGTGAGCTTCCGGAAAAGATTTCAACAACTTATCAACAACTTAAGCGTTACAGAATGGTCCTCACATCACCACCCTGCATCTGATTTCTGCCTTAACAGTACAAAGGCTATTTATCCTATGCTCATTCAAAGAAGCAGGAAAAGTAGTGACATAACGATGATTAACAGAAAATCCCTGTTCGACATCAGCTTGACCCTGATACATACACAAAACTGCTTTAACGAGTTCGGAGAGCAAAGGGTACTTGAAACTGTCAAGATTATTTTTCATCATTAATATTTTACCCCAATAATCATCAATTTGTTTGATGCAACCAGAAGGCGTTTGTATATTTACTGAATTATCAGTTTCCTCATTTATATAAATCTTCCTTTCTTCACACAGTTTATTTACGTTCTCCTTTTTAATCACAGTAGGCATTTGCTCAGCAACTTTCATTAAACTGTTCACTGAACCTAGTTCTTGTTTGACTAAAGGATGTAAAATATGAATATTCTTTAGCAAAACATTATTTAAGGCAGGGGTGCCCCCCCCCCCCCCAAAAAAAAAAAAATTTCACAACCCTCTTGTGCTTTTCGTTTTTATTTTTACCCCTTTTTTATTTTGTTTAAAAAGTTCGAATTATGTGCAGAATAGAATCGCTCTTTTTCCCTTCCAGACATTCCAAGCACACACATACGAATACAAAAAAATAAATTAATCAATTAATTAAATTAAATAAATAAATAAATAGTAATAAAGAAATAAAGAAAATAATAAAGAAATAAAAGCAAGAATTTAAATAAAAAATGAATTAATGAATAATTTTTGCCTAAAAAAATCAGTAAATAATTTAAATTTAAAAAATAAATTAATAAATAACTTAAATAAATAAATTAATTTTAAAAAATCCCCCCCGAAATTTTGATGGCGCAACTTGCGCTACAATCCCTCCCTGTGGGCACCCTTGATTTGAGGGTAGGTGCTACAACAAATAATTAATTAGAGTAATTATGAACCGTTTAGCATCAGAATAAAAATATTTTCTTTCATTTTTACTAAGCTTATGTGCTTCTTTTTTGGCAAGAAAACCAACAAAAATCTTTTCTCCTAGTAGAATATTCTCATTGTTCGTTAAATCAAGAGCAATCAGTTTGGACATGGATTTGTCTTAATTTTTTTCAGGCTTTACAACTCTTGTGAAAAGACTTTTTAGTAGTTTGCAATGTTTGTCATGAAGAATATGAATTAATGGTTCTTCTATTAGCATAATTTTAAAAAACTTTCAAAACTTACCCCTACTGATTTTAGGAAATGTCTAACATCTGATGAAAAAAATATAGGAGTTAGAAATAAAATATAGGAGTAAGTAAGAAATATAGGAGAATATCTGACAAACTGAGAAAATATAGGAAATATAGGAGATATAGGAGGATTATGAGGCCTGTATTTATAAGTTCTTGATTATCATCAAAATTAGTTTACCCTTCAGTTTCATTGAATTTTTCAGTAGGAAACTTCTGAACATTTATGAGAACTGGCACAATTTAGTTATTGCTATTTGTTCTTAAGGTTTTCCATACAAAACAATAAATAAATAAATAAACTAGGAATTATAATGAAATTGATAAAATAGAAGCTATAAAACCTTCATACTTTGAAAATAACTAATGCAATAAATCAATGGAAAGAAAAAAAGGTTTAAAGTAGACTTATTTAATACACCGCCAACGCGTTTATTCCAACCATGAACTGCAGTTTCGTGCTTATTATGCACTCATCAGCATGGAATAGGAATTAAATGAGCTGGAGGCAAAAATCCTCTTATAAAGCAAAGAGAGCCAACAAAAACTGGTAGCTAATGTGAAAATTAGATTACCAGCGATTTTTGCATGTTTCTGCCTTAATCCTTGCTTAGGGGCGGTTGCATACTGCTTTATACCCGAGCATTGCCTCAAAATTTTCGAGTTGTACCGTACCAAGTGTGGTCGCTCTTGCTGGTAACCTAATTTTTACATTAGATACCAGTTTTTGTTGGCTCTCTTTGCTCTATAAGAGGATTTTTGCCTCCATTTAATTCCTATTCCATGCTGATGAGTGCATAATAAGCACAGAACTGCAGTCCATGGTTGGAATATACGAGCTGGCGGTGTATTGCATGTTTCTGCCTCAGCGCTTGCTTAGGGGCGGTTACAGACTGCTTTGTAGACTTATTTAGTGTTTAAAAAAATCATGAAATCATCAATTATTATTGCCTTTCAAAATTAGCTCTTAACTTAAATTCATGCAACATATACTATCAAAAGATAAAGATTAACTAAAAAAAAATATCCCATATGATATAGATAAATGCAAACCCAGATAATATAGACGAACGAGCGAACAGTATTCGCAGAAAACTTTCAAAAGTTGCAGAAAATTTTGGGATTGTTTAAAAAGTTATTTATTTAGGAAGTTTTTAATCTGAAATATGTCTTGATTTTGTTCATTGTGTGGCATTAGCTTGTTACATACGAAACTGACACATTCGTTAATCATGACGGATTGACAACCAACCTCATGGTAGAACCTTCACTTCATACAACTTGGTATTTTTGTTGTTGGTAGCACTTTAGGATTCAGAAGCCCCCCTTCTTTTTGCAGAAAATTTTTAAGAAATAATTTAAGTTCGCAGACAGCTTTACATTTTATCAAAGTCTGGATACGTGTTATATAAAAAATTTATTTTTTCTCAAAGATGTTTTTTTTTTTGAGAGAGAGAGAGAAAGAGAATGCCATAACTTTTCAACACTTTATCAAATTTTGCAAGTAGAGCATCATTTTAATCAGCACTTTATCAATAATATTTCCTTGAGGACAAACATACCTAATTGTAAACCAAATTTAATATTATCCTTTCTGGAAGAAGGCTGGTCTTGAGTTCTGGCACAATGTTCTCCGTAAGCTTGAGCAAGTTCGGCAGCCGTTCTGCGACGGTAATCCATTAGCGCTTGGAAACAGTTGTGCAGTAAACCCCTAATAGAGTACAATATTATTGATTATTCTACATTGCAAAGAGAGGATAATTTTCTAAACCAAATAATTTATGATAAAAATTCACAACATCTATCATAAGAACTTCTCATAGGCAAAGAAAAAAAAACACCCACCACTTTAAATATTTAGCTTTTACATCAAAAATAAAAGAGAGGAGAGACGCAGAAAAAATTCAAAGGGAATGCCAGCACTTATTTCTGTAGACGAAGATGGGTAAGGGAAGAGAGAATTGGAAATGCATACCAAAGAAATAAAATATTTGAAACATGTCATTGATTTAAAACTTCAATTACTTAACACAGGATTTAAAGGAATAGAAATGTAAGGGAGAAAAAAAATTAATTTTAAAATTCTACACAAATAAAATTTTCTTAAAAAATCAGACATAGTCACAAAGGTTAATTTTAATACAAATTAATAACATTAATACTAAGAGTAGTTTTACCTTTTGCTCCGGACTTTCAACAATTTGTGGAAGATTTCCAGACTTTTAAACTCATATCCAAGTTGGAGTAAAAATCCTTCCTTATATATCTAAATAAAATAAATGAGCTGATTAAAAATAAAAAATAATATTCATATTTAAAAAAAAAATATGCTTGATTACATAACAATCCTGGCTGTCAATAGCCCAGTGGATGAAACAGGGTTCCAAAGTTCTCAGCTGTATACCTTCAAGTACCCACTGAGTACATTCAAAATACAGTAAAATCTTATTACCATAAAAACTAACATTAAGTCCAATAACAACAAATTTAATTGTAATTAGGATAACATTAAAAAATCTCGTTTTCACAAAATAAAGGTTTCTCAAAAATTCATCACAATGAAATACTTTGATATGAAAAAACTTAGCCTCGAACTATTTTTAGAAAAACATTAACTTGAAGAGATTTTTTAATTGCAGATGACAACGTTTTAACTTGCTATGCATTAATATAACCAGTATTGTACAGATCAAAATTAGTGACCAGCTTTCGCCACATGATGATTAAAGTAGTAAAATTGGTGATTAAAAAAAGTTTCATCGATTGATACCAGAAACCATACTGCATTTTTTTTAAATCCATAAAGATATTTTTTTTTTTTAATTTTAACAGTTTCTGACTATCAGGAAGTAAATAAATGAATTTTTATTTTATTTTTATTAAAATTTTAGCTAAAAAACAAACATTTACAATATTGGAAATTCAATAATCTCTCTTTTCATTCTAACATATATATTTATATTAAATTAACTTAAGATACATTGTGGATTATCGAAGTACAAAAAACGATGTTGAAAAGTTCAGAAGATAGCTAGAGAAAATTACTGCCCAGGTATGAATACATTTCCAAATGTGCAAATACATTTGCAGTAAATATGTGCATTCAGGGTCACAATAAGGATTTTGAGTTGTATGCTAGTAAATTAACCAAATTTCAAGTCTTAGTCAATGAATTTTAATTATTTTTGTTCTTAATACAGTGGATGCTCGATATAACGACTATCTCCATGCCACAGAAAAAGGTCTTCATAAGGTCACAGGTCTTCTCGTGTACATAACGAGTGGTCGCCATGAGAGGTAGAACATAGAGTATATTGGGATAAAGTTGGGGTTTTTCCCACTGGTCGTTCTTTGCAACGAGTAATCGTTATAACGAACGTAGACTGTACAGCACATATATATATTCCCCCCCCCCCCCCAAATAGAAATTACCTGAAAATTTTCTGTTTGCCAATACTTTAGACAATACAGAAATTGCTTTCGCCAAATTTTCGATTCTATCGCATTTGGCGAGACGGCGAATGCTTAGCATGGGGCTTGATATTGCATGATGATTGTTTATCAATAGTGAAGATTGAATATCTTCAAAACAGTAGATAAATTAATGAAAAAAGTTCACATCCTGCTTTCATTGATACCTGGTTGAAAGCAAAATGCATACAGCAAAAACAAAAAAAATTTCAAACCCACTGCATAGCATTTTTTATATCTGCAACCTGCCGATAAATTAAAAGTATTGAGTGCAGATATGCGTAACGTTCATATGTTACTGTGGTTCTGAAAATGAGGTTATTCAAGATGCTCTGAAAGTAGCATCTGCTTGAAACCGTAGCAAGTTTAGAAGCAAAACACATTATTTCATTTCTTTACAGATTAAGGTAACAGATAACATTTTTTTCTAAAGTCAATCACTTACACAACTTATCATAGTCTGCAACTTAAAATTCAATTATGCCCCCCCACCCACCCGAAAAAAGAATCATTAGCAAATAAGTTTTTAATTGAGATCATTACAACTGTGGTGAGTCAATTTTTTTGCTGAAGTAGTTTTGCAACAAATTATCATATTTTGTACTAAATATTTTCTCAGTTAACTTTTACTTTTTTTTCTCAGTTTTGGAGCTCATCTTTACCTGTATCACTTGAAATGGTCCATCATATTAGCTTAATATATAAATGAATGCTTGAATACATAACACTTGTTTCTTCTAAGATCAAAAACTCACTTTTAGAAGATCTGAAAGATTGAAACCTACTCCCTCCAATTATTTTATATATTAAGATTTAAATCTACTGCATTTGTTTACAAATAATAACAGGATAATGATGGGTAAAAAGTTTTTCACTTTAATAAATTTTATGTTATAGAAATGCCAGACATCATCAGCAAGTGCATTATTAATTGCGTTTCTAAGGACGTAAAATAACCTTTTTGCTCATTATCTAAAGTTCTTCTTAGTTAATTAGTGCCGAGTTCTTCTGGCAAAACAAATAAGACGATTAAAAATATATATTATTTTACTTTAATAATTCACTAAAACTGCTTTTAAAAACTCGTACTTTAATGTTTTCCATATATTTTATATTTTAGAAAAAGTAAAAACAGGGTTCCCACTTCTTTTTCAAAACCAAAAATAAGGACTTCCTAAGGACCTTTTTCCCAAAAATTAAGGACCTTTTTAAGTATTTCTTAGTCACCAAATATGCATGAATTTTATGGGTTACACAAAAAAAACGGGCTTTTTCCCAAAAAAATATTTTTGAAGCATTTATCATTACATTTCAAACCCAAGACTAAGAAAAATTTTCAAAATAAAAAAATTGTGATCTCAACTTTTTTCTTCTTCATGACAATTCCAAGACTAGTAGCAATTTTACACCAAACACTGGACATTAAAGTACTAGAATTTTTGAGGCTGCATTTTTCAGAAAAAAGTATAAAATATGTATTTTAGAAATACATTAAGTTAACATGAGGAAAAAATGGTCAATTTACTATCTTTCTCAAGGAAACAAAAATGCTAAAATGGATTTCAACACAAGGCAAGGAGTTCTAATATGATGCTACTATTATTTACTTAAGTATAGCTCAGATTTTGATAAAATTAAAATAAAAACTTAATTTTGTAAAAGTAAATTAATCACTTCCCTAAACTAAATATACAGGGGCTAAAATTCAGGACAGATATGCCAAAGTTTCCAATTTACAAAATGAAAGGTATCTGATAGAATTGGAGTTTGAAATCCATGATTTTCCATGACTCACTGGATGCAATGTTTGCAGGGGAAGGGGCGGGAATCAAGAATTGTCTAAAATAGTGCTTTGTGAAAAGAAAATTTCAACTATCTGAGAAATGCTTTGCAAATATGAGCTGAAAATTCAAAACATGACAAAATATAACAAACTGAGCTACTGTTATATTATTTCCAAAAATCTCAATACATTTAAGATAACCAATAGTGAAAGTCAACGATAAATTTTACTTGAATCAATGCAGATGCAAATGGATTATAATTTTCAAGTAGAAGCAATTAAGTCGCAAATGTGCAAGTCTTCAATTACAAAGTATTTTTATTTGATTGCATTGATTGGCATGATGAATAATGCGTTCAAATGAGGCAAAATGTATGCATGGAGCATGAGTTGAAAAATAGTTTTAAAGTGGTGTCTACAGCTTGCAAAGCTGACTCATGTAGCTGCTTACGTCATTATCCTAATATTGAGAAACTGGTTTATAAGAAATAGTCGCAAAAATTGTATTAATAAAATAAGAATTAAGTAGTGAAAATAACAGTTCTTTAGTAAGTAATTTTCTTTATTTTTCAATGTTTTACGATGCTATCTAGAAAAACTTTTAATATGATTAGAGATCAAAAATAGTAAAGCTTTAAGCTCCTGCAATTTTTTTTTTTTTTTTTTTTTTTTGTCGCCAGACAAATAATTCATCGAAAAATTCAGTATTTACTTCTGAAAACATTTTGTTCTAAAGGAACTAGTTCAAAAGGATGTCAAACCTTCAAATGACTATACTTCTTTAAACTTAGGTTGAGCACCACTGTTTTTAAATAAATCATTGTGATATGGATTACAGACTGAAAAATACAAGAGGACAAAAAATTTGTAGAGCTAAAAGTTTTTTTTTTCTTATTAAAGCATCTATGAGTTCATAAATATACATATATTTTTTCAAACTAAAAATGGTGAGTGGTATTTTCTAGACAACTACCCCCCACCTACACTTGTTTTCTTTGTTCTCACCAAGAATGATTTCAGCACAGGATCCCAATGCAGCCCCAAATCAGAACGCTTTGTGATGTTCTGCAACAGAAAATCATTTGACCAAAATTGTTCTGCAAGTACTTCAAGCACTGTACACCTAGAAACTAGACCTTTTTCAAAAACTCTGATCCTAAAATCAAAACTGTTTCATACAGGACTATGAAATTAATATTTGCTTATTTGTTCATTACTCAGTCTTACTGCAGAAAAGAGCATGGATTTAAAATTTCGAGCACACATTCTTGACAAAAAATGCAAAACCCTGTACTATACCTCCATTCTCAGCAGCAAACTGTGTTTCCTCCAAACATCAAAGAGCTCTGAGTAATGCTGCATTAGATGCAATATTTTTACTCAGGATAACAGCACATGGCTTATATTGAGACCAAGTGATGGCTACAAAGATGTTGAATGGAAAATTTTTGCTTAACTAATCATTTACAGATCAGTGTTTAAGGGATGGTGCTGTAGAGGGGCATAAAACAGGTGTAGACAAAGATAATTTTCTGCAGAAATCTATAATTTCTGAAAATATCTTTCACTAAACATGTAATTTTGCTCTAATTCTGCAGATTTTGTCAGGTTTCAAGTAAATATAAGGTTCCTGCAAATATCGCAAACAATTTAACCTTTTGATTTTTCGCTTAGTAACTGTAATTTGCAGGACCCCCCCCCCCCTAATTCGAAAGAAATTGTGCTGAATTTCTGAAAAATTATTAGTTTAAAAGACTTAATTGCAGAAAATCTGCTTCTGTGGAAAAAATTTCTGAACTGTCCCTCACATTAGAACACAATTGTTCTGCAGTCCAGGTATCTGTTCTGCGACGTACGTTCCAAATTTAGCAGTATTCTGCTTTGGAGCAATGCAGTAAAAAGGAAAAGCTGAAAGAATATTTTTTTCATTCTTGCTAGCAATTTCAAATCATTTACTAGAAGTAGTGAAAAATATGGACTTCAAAATAATTTTAAGGACCTTGAATCAAAAATAAGTACTTTTAAGGGCCCTTATTTTTCAAAATGAAAAATAAGGAGTTTCTAAGGACTTTTAAGGACCGTGGGAACCCTGAAAAAATATCTAAAATATTTAAAACATGATACAGCGTATTATATATTGTCATTGACAGAATGTAAACTTTCGATGTTTACAACATGTCAGCATCGATTATCCGACTCACTTTGTACAAAATGTCAAAGAGTAGATGCCCATGAAATGTTCTGATGTCTTTCTGGTATGAAGAATAACTGCTAACAACAGCAGCAATGGAATAATTATATAAAGAATCTGGAATCCAATGCAACGCAGAAGCCATGTTGATATTTCGATGGTCGTAAATCAACAACTTGTTGCCAAACAGTGATACTTAACACGAACGCTGGAAAAAAAAAAATATTCGCTCCGTTCGATAATGAGGGATTTTCAGTAAAGTTTTAAAAATATTTTTTTACTCTGTCACTTTAAAAAAGGTGTACCAACTAGAGAAATTTTGCGTCGACTCCATGGAAACCGTACAGCATAAATAATGCACAAATTTCTATAAAAAGTTGTGCTTTTTTAACGTTGATTTTCCAATTGCCTAATAGTTTGCGCTCAAAGAATTTTAATCGTTTGCATTTTAACATTGTAGCAAAAGCTAAGTGGGAAAAGACTCCATGCGCCGTAACTATAACAACCATAATAAGAGAAAAAGGGCTGAGAGTGAGAAATTAATTTGGCTTTAACCAACGGCCGAGGAGGCATTGCTTTGACACGCCAGCTCTCGTTACACAAAGAATATAAAAATTTCAGTCAGGGCCCAGTCAACCTCTGAAGTTAGGGGAAGCTTAGGCAGGAATTCAAGTGAAACACGGGCGATCGCAACTCACCAATGCAATCGCAAATTACCAAATTTGGATACGTTACAATCGCTACGAGATGCGATTTTAATGTAATTCAAATTCCAGTAGCGATTGCAATTTGCGATCGCCTCGAAGCGATTGCAATGGTGTTTCACTTGAATTCGGCCCTAAGTCTCATTTTGAGGCCAGTACTTTTTGAGGCGAGGGGGGAATATTTCTAAACTTTTGAGATATTGAAACAAATCTTGGTAAGGGTGCTCGAAGAGGCTCAAGCAGAATTCACAATAAATTCTATCCCCTTGCCTCACTAATAAAAAGATTTTTCATACATTACATGTGGCTGCATTGCAGTTCTTATATTGAATTAGATTTATTATTACTTCACAAAAGTAATAAAAATCCCAACAAAAACATAAATGTGAAAAAGGAGCCAAGTTCGGTTGAAACAACGTTTGGGCAGTTTGAAGTAGCGGTGCCACCGACAAAAGAGTTGAAATCTAACAGGCTTCAAGTTCTATAGCTGTTCTGTTAACTACAGTCGTGAGAGTTATTGAAATTTTCATTAATTTATTTTTATAACATTTCGTTAGTTCCTTTCATATTGGCTTCGGAACTTGGCAAGTTCGTTTCTAACTGACGGAAGTCGGACGTTTTTGAACGTAACTTCGTGACGATTAAAACTTGCCCAGTTCCGAAGCCGATATGAAAAGAACTAACGAAATGTTATTAAAATAAATTAATGAACATTTCAATAACTCTCACGACTGTAGTTAACAGAACGAACAGTATCCAACTTGGAGCCTGTTAGATTTCAACTCTTTTGTCGGTAGCACCGCTGCTTCAAACTGCCCAAACGTTGTTTCAACCGAACTTGGCTCCTTTTTCACATTTATGTTTTTGTTGGGATATCATATGCATTTTTGAAAAGCCGAAGTAACGGTTATGCTTTCATGTAGACACAAATTAATATACTACTGAATAAATACTGTCCTTCATTTGTTTTTCATATATACACATATATTTTTTATTTCAGTTAAAAGACTGAAGAGCGGTATACTTACTGATAAAGATTTTTTTCAGCAACATTCGAATGTAGCAATATTGATGCTATTTTTACCCATATTATAAAGTTTAAGTGCTGTGAAAGTACCTCGCTTGGAACAGACGACATCCGAAATAATATTGGACTCACCTATTAATAAATGTACTGTAGGACTCATATTTGAAGAATGCGAGATAAAATTGGGTCTATTATAAGAGGCAGAACGACAGAAACAC
The DNA here is from genome assembly GCA_038373865.1 of Uloborus plumipes. NCBI lineage: Eukaryota > Metazoa > Arthropoda > Arachnida > Araneae > Uloboridae > Uloborus > Uloborus plumipes. Next base: position 39,551 of record JAXGGA010000256.1, read on the forward strand.
ACTTTAACGAACAGAAAGATGAGATTTGTACAGAAAATTACATCAGTAGAATAAGCTCTTTTTAAACACTGAACAATTTTATTAATATTCAAACTTATAGTAACAAAGACCACAGTTAAGTTCATAACTATATGTATTTAAGTTTTTGAATTACTTATTTCATCTTGATTATAAACCATTTTAATCTTCCGTCAAGGCAAACTAAGCCTTGAAACAGCTTACAATAAAACATTTGATTTTAAACTTAAGTATTTTATTTTTGGCAACGTTTTACAAGCATTTTAGCGCTTTTGTTTGACGAACCATTTATAAATCGCGCCAAGATACTCATAAAAAAACGCTTTTTTTCTTGCTTTTTTAATGTAGTTTTTGGACTTTTTTGATTTTTCCCATAGTTAATGTATGGAAATATACCTTGATGCCAAATTTTAAGATTCTGAGACACTTGAAAGTAGGTAAACATTTTGATGAGTGAGTGTATTATCTAAATAAGAAAATCGCCATATTTTCACTTTTCAAATATTAATTAACTTTAAAACTAAAAGAGATATATTCGTAAAATTTAGGATTATGGGTGTTCTATGTCACTCTAATAGACTTACAAAATTTAAAGCATGTAGATGAAGTAGTTCTTGAGAAACGGAGGGGTCGAAAGTAGCCCGAAATGGTTCGTGTAAAGATACACTAGCAGATGTGCAGCTCGAACTTGGCTGACACACTGCCGTGTGTCTTGACTTAATAAAAGTAACATTGTAAAAAAGTTATGCCAAGTCTCACATTTAAAAATAGCTTGTGGTGGGATTAACGTCTTACAAAATTTCTTCACTTTTTAAAAACTTTTCGGAAAATGTTTATTGAGTCAGTTTTAATGTTTACAGCTAGCTCCGGGGCCCGGCGTTGCACGGGCTTAAAGTAGTAAGGAAAGTGTAAGCAAACTACTCGCCGCCAAGGCAGCTTGCCTTTAAAGTAACGAGGAAAGTTTCAACAAACTATTCGCCGCCAAGGCTGCTCGCCTTTAAAGTAAAATCATGAGGAAAAGAAAACAAACTACTCGCCGCCAAGGCGGCTCGCCTTTAAAGTAGCAAGGAAAGTTTCAAAAAACTACTTGCCACCAAGACGGTTCGCTTTAAAACTGGTGAGGAAAGTTTCAACAAACCACTCGCCGCCAAGGCAGCTTGCCTTTAAAGTAGCGAGGAAAGTTTCAATAAACTATTCGCCGCCAAGGCGGCTCGCCTTTAAAGTAAAGTCGTGAGGAAAAGAAAACAAACTAAAGCCGCCAAGGAGGCTCGCTTTTAAAGTAAACTCATGAGGAAAAGAAAACAAACTACTCGCCGCCAAGGCGGCTCGCCTTTAAAGTAGCAAGGAAAGTTTCAAAAAAAAACTACTTGCCACCAAGACGGCTCGCTTTAAAAGTAGTGAGGAAAGTTTCATCAAACTACTCGCCGACAAGGCGGCTCGCCTTTAAAGTGGTGAGGAAAGATAAAAGCAAATTATTTGCCACCAAGGCCTTTACAGTAGGGAGGAAAGTTTTAGCTAGAACAGTTTCAGCAAACTACTCCCCGCTTAAGCAGCTCTCTAAAAAAATTTAGTGCATCAAAAAGTCAATCGAATTATTTGCGCATGCTTCCTCAGAAATAAAAACGATGTCAAGTAGCACATATTTAAAACTCTCCCTAAATGACAATTAAAATTCCCTACCAAAAACAATTATTTCCAAACCGCTTTCTGCCTGTAAAATTAATTGCAAAATTCAGAACGAAAAAGTTGTTTTAGGCAGGAATTCAAGTGAAACACCATTGCAATCGCTTTGAATTGCAATCGCTACTGGAAGTGAATTACATTATCATCAACTTAACTTGGCACTGACGTCACTACGGGTGGAGCCAATAAGAGCTACAAGCAGTCAGCGATCTCCTCTTATTCGCCAAGTGAGCTGTGACGTTTTATCTAGCTCGTTTTTCATTGGCAAACGTCACGCTGACGTCACGATGTTTTTATCAAGAAACGTTCTAATGTAATTCATTTCCAGTAGCGATTGTAATTTGCGATCGCCTGTTTCACTTGAATTCCTGCCTTAATATTTGGATTGCAGTAGAGCCGCTATATATACAGGCCGACGCATCAAGCTTAAGTTCGACCACTTTGGATCCAATTCATTACTTTTACTTTCACTTTTTCATTAGGGTTCCCAGAGAAAAATTTCAGACAGTGCCAAGCTATGCCAAATTCACGTGCCGCTAATAATTGCTCTCATTGAAAATTTGTTAAAACGCGATAACTTGCTAGAAAAGACAACCATTCATCAACCACGAGAGAAGACATAACATGAGCCGGATCCAAAGTGGTGAAACTTAATCTTGATGCGTCGGCTCGTCTATATAGGTGCCTTAGATTGCAGTCAAACAAAGTCCCTGTTAAAAACATCAATTTTGAAGCACATTTTCAAAATGGTACTAGAAAAAAAAAATATAAGGCAGGGATTCAAGTGAAACAGGCAATCGCAAATTACAATCGCGACTGGAAATGAATTACATTAGAACGTTTCTTGATAAAAACATCGTGACGTCAGCATGACGTTTGCCTATGAAAAACGAGCTAGATAAAACGTCACAGCCTACTTGGCGAATAAGAGGAGATCGCTGAGTGCTTGTGAGCTCTTATTGGCTTCACCCGTACTGACGTCATGCCAATTTAAGTTGATGATAATGTAATTCACTTCCAGTAGCGATTGTAATTCGAAGCGATCGCAGTGCTGTTTCACTTGAATCCCTGCCTTAGTCATTAATTAGAATAAAAACAATTGTTAGAACTTTGTTGTAACACGTATTCAAAACGGCAACGAAAAGAAATAACACTCTTTAATTTAAAAAGCTCAAAAATTTAATTAACGTTTTAATTCAAAATGGCAACGGAAAGAAATAAAAGCTCAAAAATTTAATTAACGTTTTAATTCAAAATGGCAACGGAAAGAAATAAAAGTCAGGATAACAATTTTATTTTGTTAGATTGTTTTCTCTCAGTGATGCATTTAAAACATCATGTGTTGATAGCCCCACTTTCCCCCATGGTGGGGTAAAGTGTGTCTAGTGCAGAAACTAGTGAAAATTTAAACAAAAACGTGCAAATAATGATTGTTACGTAAGTATACAATGAAATTAAAATACCTTAATTTCATTTAAATGTACAAATGCGCAAAAAATAGTTTTTTTATTTGTTATTTATCGAATAAAACCAATCATCAGTTTTATTCTTTTTACTCTCATTCACAATACTGAAACATTCTAGAACAATCTGCAACTTTCTATTGTTTTCGAAAACGTGCCAAATGTCGCTAAGCTTGGCGACACTTGGGAATTTTTCGCCAAATTTGGCGACAAAAATAAGATGCCAAAAGTGATACCAACTTGGCGATATCTTGCAAATTTCTTGCCAAGCCCATTGACACCCATGTTGAACTAATGGCAAAGCAGGAAAAACAGCAAGAAAGTAAATTTTTGCATGTAAAATTAACAGAACAAAGGCCAATTTTAGCAAGATAATAAAAAATAAGCACATAAAATCATAAAAATAGTACCAATTCTCTAATTATGTAACGCCATCGTAAACTTTTAGGAAAGTTCAGCCATAGACCCACTTTACCCCACCTCAGAAAACCACTCATAATAAATAGAATTCTAAAATTTGCTTGAACATCTTTATGTGGGGATGATTCTTAGATGTTCTACTACAAGTCTAAACCAAAATTAATTTCATTTTATAATAAATGATGCTTCTAGAGGAAAGTTCATAAACAGCTAACTCTTACATATCACATGCAATGACCATAAAAAAACGTTTTGTAAACATTTAACTAGCTTAGAGTGTTCTAAAACTAACATAAAAATATTCGCTACAATCCCAATTTATGTCTTAAAAAAAGAATTAACAAAATATTTCAATTATAAAAGAGAAAATGGGTGTTTTTCAAAATAGCCCCACTTTCCCCCATAGACCCACTTTCCCCCACCTGACCCTACTACAGGGTGCGCCAGAGAAACTTACTTTTTTGAAAAAATTCCTGCGCGGTGAATTGGCTGCGTAGAAAGCCGAGAGTGGGCGCATCTGGAGCGGGAAATCTCCAAGTTTTGTTTTCCCTTTAATTAGTCGCCATTATGCTATGGTCAAAAGAACAGCGCGCCTTTGCCGTCAAAAGCTACTTTTCGAACGGTCGCTCAGTTATTGCTACGCAACGCGCGCATCGAGGATTTCTTCCTTCCCAGCCTCGAAAAAATGAACATTAGGGACGTGTGGTTTAAGCAAGATGGAGTCACCAGGGCCTGATTACTGAATAGGCCAATTAGGCCGTGGCCTAGGGCCCCCCACAATGTATGGGCCCCCAAATGGCTAGAATTGCTCTAATCGATGGCTAAAATTGTTTTATCCAATGCCTAAAATTGTAAAGCCTCAGTATAGGGGGCCCCAAAAGAGTGTTTGGCCTAGGGCCCCGTAATATCTTAATCGGACCCTGGGAGTCACAGCACACACAGCACGAGATTCAATGAATTTGTTGCGACAACATTTCCCCGACCACCTCATCTCTCTCAAAGGCGATCTCCCATGGCCAGCACGCTCCCCTGATTTGGGGCCGTGCGATTTTTTATGGGGTTATTTGAAATCCCTGGTTTATGTTGATCGACCACGCACAATAGCTCACCTCAAGAATTACATTCGCGACGAAATTGCCAACATACCAATTGATATGCTGCAAAGAGTACTCACAAACTTTAAAAATCGTCTTAATCAGTGTATGCTCAATGGGGGTCATCATTTAACCGATGTCATTTTCAAGACTAAATGAAAAAAAAAATGGGATATTGTATTTTCAAATAAAAAAAGAATTAAAACAATAACTTAAGTAGTTTTGTTTTTATTGACATTTCAAAAAAGTAAGTTTCTCTGGCGCACCCTGTATAATACGAGAGATGGTTGCCAAGTCGAAAATCGCCCCAGAACTAATAAACTTCTGTAAACTTGGGGGTCTGCGGTTTTTGGCCACGAGGAATCGATTGGCGCCGGTTTTGAAGCGCTACGGTCGAACAGTTCGGAGTTACAGATAGGATTCATTATAAGTTTAAAAAGATTTCTTACTACGTCATTTTCTTTATGATTACTCTTATTGTTACTGTTTCTTAGCAACCACGTTTTAATAATGGATTTCATATTTAATCACATCAGCGTAAATTTATATTTTAATGGTATTTGGCAAATAATTTTTGGCAACATGTTAGAATTGTTATTGTTTTTGAAATTTAAAAGAGATCGATCAAAATAAAGTTAGAATTGGATATGGGCAGCAGTAGAGCCGCTATATAGACAAGCCGACGCATCAAACTTAAGTTTCACCACTTTGGATCCAACTTATTAACTTATTCACTTTCATTTTTCATTGTTGAGGAATTAGGGTTACCAGAGCAAAGTTTCGGGACATTGCCAAGCTTTGTTAATTTACGTAAAAAGTTACCAAAAAGCGATAACTGGCCAGAAAAGACAATCCTCACACACGCGCTGGATCCTAAGTGGTAATCTTGATGCGTCGGCTCGTCTATATAGGGGCCTGAGGCCGCGGTTGTCCAATCGGTTAGTCGTCGGACTCGTAACCGGAGGGTCTCGGGTCGATCATTTAGCCGCCGATCAAAGATCCACCGTCTTCATTAATGGTGGTTGGGGACGTTAAAAATGTTCGTGGTCCCAAAATCCTCCAAGTGAAACGAAACCTCTGGGGGGTGCTGGGCCAAGGGTTTGCTCGGCCCTTGGGCCTGGTTTAAAAATGAGCAGAGCGTTCTTCAGGGCCCCATCCCGGTTAAAAAGCGAGTTGTGGTATGAACGGGGGGGGGGGGACCTGGAGTGTGAAGTGAAGTGAAAGTCAAAACCAACTGGAACCAAATGCGTACTGGAGAACAGGGACTCTGCTTCCATTCTCATCAACCCTCCCGCGCCTTCGGCGCCAAATGAAATGAAATTAGGTGTGATTTTACGGTGAGCATGGATTAAATAGGGTTGTGTTTTTTAAAATAAATTACGGCTGTTTTGAATGCGTAATTGCAACCAAAGGCTCAAAAATGCTTTTCAAGTTTATCTAAATAAGTACTTCGCACTTTAGAAAAAAAACACAAGTTTACAAACCTCTTTTTTTTTAACCGAGCGGGCTCAGTCCCCTGGTACACGTTAGGGGTAATACGAGGAATGGTTGCCAAGTCGAAAATCGCCCCAGAATTAATTAACTCCGGTAAACTTGGGGGTCTGGGGTTTTTGGCCACGAGGAATCACGAGGTTTGGTTTTTCTAAATAAATTTGTCAAAAATATTGAACTTCAACACACTTCAATCTTTACACTGCTCACTTTGTACCATTTCTTTAATTGTATAGTTTTTTTTTATTATCAATTACATTTTATTTCCTATGACTTTTCAAACTTAATCTTTGTATAGAATAGTTCCCTTTCCAAACAATAACTTTATTTCGAATAGTTTACAATGCTGCACTTTAACCGGTTATCTTTTCCCCAATGGTTTCACAAATTTTCTTATGGCATGTATTGTTTTGATAAATCACAAATGAAAATTTAAATCTTCGAGTTAGCTTCGATACCTGTTTTCCTCGAGCGACGCTCGATCACCCGCTGGTAGTTCAATAATTTAATCAACGTTTTTATTCAAAATGGCAACAGAAAGAAATAAATGTCTTGGAATTTTAAAAAGTGCAAAACATTTAATTACCGTTTTAATTATTATCTCCGCTAATTAAAGTCGTAGAATTACGCGGTTGGTCTTATTGTCTTCCTTAGAAAATTTCGAGTCGAATGGTACTATGTTTGAATCTCTACTCTCAGCGGTTTTTGAGGAGTTCAAGCTTCAGACGGACAGACATATAGACGCGGACAGATTTTAAGAGTATTAAATAGCTAGAACTTTGTTGTAACGCGTATTCAAAATGACAACTGAAAACACTCTTTAATTTTAAAAAGTTCAATAATTTAATTAACGTTTTAATTAAAAATGGCAACGGTAAGAAATAAATGTCTTGGAATTTTAAATAGTTCAATAATTTAATTAACGTTTTTATTCAAAATGGCAACGGTAAGAAATAAATGTCTTGGAATTTTAAATAGTTCAATAATTTAATTAACGTTTTAATTCAAAATGGCAACGGTAAGAAATAAATGTCTTGGAATTTTAAATAGTTCAATAATTTAATTAACGTTTTAATTCAAAATGGCAACGGTAAGAAATAAATGTCTTGGAATTTTAAATAGTTCAATAATTTAATTAACGTTTTAATTCAAAATGGCAACGGAAAGAAATAAATGTCTTGGAATTTTAAAAAGTGCAAAAATTTAATTAACGTTGAAATTAGTATCTCAGCTAATTGACGTCGTAGAATTACGCGGTTGGTCTTATTGTCTTCCTTAGAAAATTTCGAATCGAATGGTACCTCGTTCGATTCTCAACTCTCAGCGGTTTTTGAGGAGTTCAAGCTTCAGACGGACAGACAGACGCGGGCAGATTTTAATAGTATTAACTAGCTGCGTGGCCCGGCGTTGCACGGGCTTTAATGTAGTGAAGACAGTTTGAGAAAACTACTCGCCGCCAAGGCGGCTCGTCTTTAAAGTAGTGAAGCAAGTTTAAACAACCTACTCGCTGCCAAGGCCGCTTGCCTTTAAAGTAGCGAGGAAAGTTTCAACAAACTACTCGCCACTAAGGCGGCTCGCTTTTAAAGTAATGAGGAAAGTTTAAACAGTCTACTCGCCGTCAAGGCGGCTTGCCTTTACAGTAGCGAGGAAAGTTTCAACAAACTACTCACCGCCAAGGCGGCTCGCCTTCATATCACCAATAAAACTTTCAACAAACTACTCCCCGCTAAAGCGGCTCGCTAAAAAGCATCAAAAGATCAATCGAATTATTTGCACATGCTTCCTCAGAAACAAAGACGATGTCAAGTTGCGCATACTTAACACTCTCCCTAAATCTATATCTATAAAAATGAGTGTATGTATATATATATACTTGTTCTCTATACAAATCCACAGTTTGCGTCAGATTTTCATCAAACTTGACACAGAGGTTCCTTGATGCCCTAGAATTCTCATAGGCGGGGTCTTAAAATTTTAAAAAATCTAAAAAGCTCAAATTTAAATTTTTTGTCAAAAAATGACCCTTTTATTGGAATCTAGCCTATTTATATTGTAATCGAGATAGGACTTTTAGCATTCAAATTGATGAAATTTAAGATTTTTAAATATTAGTATTTTCCAACAATGATTACGATTAAAGTAATGAATTTTCAATTTAAGGCTCACCTATTTCCTTTTAGCATTGAAATAAGTAAAAAACAATCATAATTCATGTGGACTTTATAAAAAGAGCCACGGATTTGAATTTCAAATTTGCAATGCGACTACAGTTGCGTCTGTAATGGAGATAAGCCTTCAGAACGAGAAACAGATTTATTTCTGAGTTATAATAATTTTTACTTTGTAGGTGGGAACAGTTAATAGAGAAAAGTTAATATTTTGAATTTGGCGGGTGAATTTGATGCAATTTTTTCACTTCCATGTGCATATATTTCATGCCAGTGGACGCGGCAAAGCACAGACAACATTTCTCTTTAATTTTCACCTTTTGATAAGACTATTTTTCTGTAAACGTTTAACTTTCTGTAATATTTTAGTTTTTTTCAAAGTTTGTACCTAAGAGACTGATTGATGCAAATTATTTTATACCCATATGAATAGAACTCTTTCAAACTTATTTTCCCTGAATGCTATGTTGTATTAATAAGCACCCGGGCAACGCCGGGTATTAAGCTAGTAACAAATAAAATTCCTTACCAAAAACAATTATTTCCAATATGCTTTCTTACTGTAAAATTAATTGCAAAATTCTAAACGAAAAAGTTGTTTCAAGATTTGGATCGCAGCCAAAAAAAGTCCTTTCTAAAAACAGCAATTGCAATTTTATTTAAAAACGCATTTTCAAAATGGTACCAGAGAAAAAAAAAATATCAGTCATTAATTAGAATAAAAATAATTGTTAGAACTTTGTTGTAACACGTATTCAAAATGACAATGGAAAGAAATAACACTCTTTAATTTTAAAAAGTTCAATAATTTAATTAACGTTTCAATTTAAAATGGCAACGGTAAGAAATAAAAGTATTGAGATTTTAAATAGTTCAACAATGTAATTAACGCTTTAATTTAAAATGGCTACGGAAAGAAATAAAAGTCTTGGAATTTTAAATAGTTCAATAATTTAATTAACGTTTTAATTCAGAATGGCAACGGTAAGAAATAAAAGTCTTGGAATTTAAAATAGTGCAATAATTTAATTAACACTTTAATTTAAAATGGCGACTGAAAGAAATAAATGTCTTGTAATTTTAAATAGTTCAATAATTTAATTAACGTTTTAATTCAGAATGGCAACGGTAAGAAATAAAAGTCTTGGAATTTTAAATAGTTCAACAATTAATTAACGTTTTAATTCAAAATGGCAACGGTAAGAAATAACAGTCTTGGAATTTTAAATAGTTCAACAATTAATTAACGTTTTAATTCAAAATGGCAACGGTAAGAAATAAATGTCCTGGAATTTTAAATAGTTCAATAATTTAATTAATGATTTAATTTAAAATGGCAAAGGTAAGAAATAAAATTTTGGAATTTAAAATAGTGCAATAATTTAATTAACGCTTTAATTTAAAATGGCAACTGAAAGAAATAAATGTCTTGGAATTTTAAAAGTGCAAAGAATTTAATTAACGTTTTAATTAATATCTCAGCTATTTAACGTCGTACAATTACGCGGTTGGTCTTATTGTCTTCCTTAGAAAATTTCAAATCGAAAGTTATTATGTTTGATTCTTTACGCTCAGCGGTTTTTGAGGAGTTCAAGCTTCAGACGGAATTTTAAATAGTTCAATAATTTAATTAACGCTTTAATTTAAAATGGCAACGGAAAGAAATAAATGTCTTGGAATTTTAAAAGTGCAAAGAATTTAATTAACATTTTAATTAATATCTCAGCTAATTAACGTCGTACAATTACGCGGTTGGTCTTATTGTCTTCCTTAGAAAATTTCGAATCGAATGGTATTATGTTTGATTCTCTACGCTCAGCGGTTTTTGAGGAGTTCAAGCTTCAGACGGACAGACAGACAGACAGACAGACGGACAGACAGACAGACAGACGGACAGACAGACAGACAGACAGACGCGGACAGATTTTAATAGTAGTAATAATTACTTTTAGACATACATTTAAAAGCAGAAACTAGAATTTTAAATAGCAGGTCTTTTGCCATTTTTGGGCCCCCTGAAAATATTAAGGGGGAGCTCCAGCCTCCCGATCTTTTTGGGTAGTCAGGCCCTGATTTCAGAGGCGGTTGCAGAGAGCGGACATGGTAGCGATGACTCCCTTCGAGAACCAAATAAGATTTTCAAGATTAACCCTTTGTCAAGTTATTTTGATGATTTGGATGCACAAATTGTCAAATTTTTTTATTGCAAAAATCAAATGTTTAGTACAAAATAAAATATATTTAGTTGTTAAAAATTGATATTTTGAAGCACATGGGTAAAATATTTAAAATGTTGTAGCATATTTGCTTGAGGCGGCTGCCACTCAACATTGCAGTTGTAAAGTTCGCTTCTAGTGGAGCATTATTTTCTAAAAATGAAAAAAAAAAATTATTATTTTCTAAAAAATTAATAAATGAAAAATAGATAAATAAATAAATAAATAAAAGTGAATACCTTTCAGTAATTGCAGCAGTTTTATATCTCTGATTTAATGGTTTTATCTTTGTCTTGAGTATTTTGTCTTTGTCTTTGTTTTGTTAGGTATTTCTGATTTTACTAAAACTTGTCAGTCCTTTCTTTCTCTTGCTTAGTTTGGATTTTGAACATGATCTATGTGTGTTTTAAAATGGATTTAATATTATTGGTTATCGTCGTTTGGCGCAGTATAGCCTATAAAGGCTCTTGTGTCAGTAAACCCAAAATAACCAAACCAAACCAGTCGTGTTTGACAAAGAGATGAAGCCGAAATAAACGTCTCCCGACATATATTCGGGTATAACAATACGATGCACTTAAAAAAAAAAAAAAAATACCCCGAATAATACTCGGGCGTGACATTTTCGAACACCAGTGCTGTGCCCGAGATTATCTCGGGCATGGCAGTTAAAAGATTAAAAATGTTATTATTAAAATTCTCTTAAATATACCGCTAGTTGGATGTTAATGGTAGGGAGTAATTTCAATATTTTTTAGGTTCAGCCCATTAAAAAAAATCAGACAGAAAATTAATTTCACTTTATTTGCTCAAAAAACTAATGTTTTATCTGAAAAAGTGCAATGGGGGAGTTTCCTTCAGTCAAAAGTACTACTTTTTGTTACTGAAATTGATAGAATGATATAAAAAAATAACATGGGCCCGGAAAATACTTTAATTTCCCCAACAGTTATTTTTTATTATTTTTTTAAATACCCTACCTTGAAAACGGGGCATGGTTTTTGTGACGTCAGTGGTGCACCTAATAGCTCTCTTTCCAATAATAACACCATTTTGCTTGACTTGAGTTATCCAATCGCAGGAATCGATGACGTCACGATCTTCGTCATCTCATTACAACCAATTAGATTTCGCGCTTACGTGCACCACTGACGTCATGCGCAGATGTTTTTTTTTTCGGAATAGCATCTGCGCACCGGTTAAAATAATTCATAAAAAATATATAACTGTGTCAAAAAAAAAAAAAAAAAAGGTAAATTCCTATGTTTTGAAGTCCCTCTTAAAAAATACTTTTGAAATTTCGGAAACTCTCCATTGTATAAGTGCAGCTGTGAGGTGTGTTAATTCACAAAGTGCTATATTTCATTTTATTTTTCTCTAGGGTCATCCGTGCCGTACATACCACTACACGGTTGGATTTGCCCTCGAGCGCTGTTTTTTTTTTAAATCCAGGCCAGGACCCGAGCAAACCCCTAGTCCAGTACCCACAGTGATGTATTGCAAAGTGTTCCACGAGTACTGTTTCAAATTCTGAACTCCATAGCCGCAATCTTTAAAATTTTAATGTCTGCAGTGGCACGTACACCTAGTGTATCTGTCTGTGGTACTCCACCAGTGTTTATACAGATGGACTGATTTTGAAAAAAAAATATTTGAAAGGTGTGATGATCGAAAGTGTTCTGAGCTAGATCGCGTCTTTGGATGACGTTAATTAACGAAGATATTAATTAAAAACCTTTAAAAGGTTTTTCGCTGAAATATACTTGAAAATTTAAAATAATAGTACCAAAAGAAAGAGAAAAAAGTACGTCTGATAGAATGTGTTTTCAACTTCATGTTATATAGAACTCGAATCATAATTTTTTGGCAAATGCAGATACGGTTTTTTTTTTACGGTTTTTTATCGGCACACGATTGGAGACCGATGTTATTGTTGGCCAGAAGGAAAGAACACTCAATGATTTAAATTTTTTATCTCTTGCCAGTTTCCATTTGTTTCTAATTAAAGTACTTGTAATTGATTTTAGTATTAGGATTAAAAAATATTTTTCAATTTTCCCTCTGCTTTTGCTATTGGCAAATTTTACTAGTAAGGAACATTTTTCCTTATCTATGTTTGCCATATCCTCTCGAAAAGAATATAATATATTGTAACGAGTCCGTAGCACCTTCAACTTTCTTCAAATGAGCATTCCAATCTTGAGGAAGTAACTATAGATTTATTTACAAGTATGTACATTATTTACAACAAGAGCAGGAAACAATTGCTAAACATCCAGCAATTAGGCAGCAAACAGTACACTGTACTCTCAACAGTAACTCAGCACCACGTATCTAACGTGAACAGTAATTAAGCAATTACAAAAGCAAAAACAACATTCGCCCAAAGCGAATAAAAACGAGCACTCTCAGAAATCCAATCTGAGAAAAACTGACTGACTGTGTTCAAGGCCAGCTATTTATACTCGAGAACGAAGTTTCGACAATATTCTAGCAAAATCCAGTTCATTCATAAAATGAGCAATCCATTCACGAAACTTCTAGTAATAAAAAGAAAAACCACTCCGAGCGAAAAATGTCTTCATGCTTATTAAAGTTAGGGCAAGTGTAAAAACTACAATGTGTTACAAGGCCGGTATACAAGTGATAAAAGTGATATCTTCAGATACTTTTGCAACATGTCGCCAGATAAAATCAAAACTAATGAAAATGATGCAAGGCAGGAAAAACAACAACTATTTACAAGATTTGTAACAATATGTTAATTTAAATGCTTTCTGACCATTGAAGTTCGCTTTACATGAGGTCGCCAATCAGTCTTTTTTTTTAACTTTTAATTTAATCTCAGTATTTGTTTGAAATTTCTACTTAACCTATTTATGCCCAGTAGCCTAAAAACGGGGCGCTTGTTAGTTACTGCATACAAAAACCTGTGATGGGTATATCATTTTACTAAAGCTGTTTTTCACAAGTTAAATCGTCCATCTTCTTGAGAAAACCAGATAGAACCACTAGTTGGACACCAGAGTTTATTTATTGACAGCTATTTTCAGACAAATCATTCAAGCAACGATCCAGCATGAGTAGCCACAGAAAGTAAGTTTTTTTTTTTTTTTTGCGGACTTATCTATATACATAAAAGACTACTTTTGAAAACGTATGTCCGGGGTAATCTTCCAAACTACTGAACCGATTTTAACCATTTTTTCACCGTAGATAGCTACAGTAACAGGGAGCAGGATAAGCTATAATTTATTTCTAAAAAGCTTAGTTTAAAAAAGTTGTTATGGAAAATAGTAAATTTCATGTCATTTTCCCCATTAAATAATTAAATTTTCAGTGCATTGTTGCAAAAATTTGGTGCCATGCAGCAACAATATTGATTGTAATCATATTGAAAATTTTGAACCAAGGCTTCTCTGGAGTAAGTATGGAATTTATTGCCTTCTAAGGATTTTTATACTTATCTGAGCCAACAATCGCTAACGGATGAAATTAAAAAAAAATTGATTTTGGCAATAGTTAGAGAATAGAAAGTGTTTATAGTCAAAAACATTTCTAAATTAGGTGCATAAGATTTTTTCACCTCACCAATGTTGTCACGAGGATAGAAACTAATAATGGGACTTATTTAGCGAGCAATATTTGGAAATGGTTAATTTCAGTGCGATTGATACTGTAAATATATATTTATTTTAATATACCAAGCAGGCTTGGAGTCAATTACGAGAAAATGTAATCGATTACGATTATGATTACGAGCATGAAAAATTGGAGATTACAATTACGATTACGATTACAGTCCTCTGCCAAATCGCAATTACGATTGCAGTAACGATTAGATTATGTACAAAATGTAATCGATTACGATTATTATACGCCGATTACGATTTCGATTACACGATTACAGCTTTGGGAAGAATATCTATATATATAAAAATGAATGTTGGTGTGTGTGTGTGTGTGTGTGTTCCCTAAGATCTCAGAAACTACCAGGGAGATTTGGCAGAAATTTTCACCGTTTGTTCCTTTTGGTACTGGGAAGGTTTAGAGACCAGTTTCAACAAAATCCGATGGGTAGTTATTTTTTTATTTCAATTTTAGACCTGATTCTGTCTTTGTAATTTCAATTTAAAACGCCATTTTCGAAGGCTTTCATCAATCCAATCGAGTATTTAGTGTATCAACTCAACTCTGTGGCAGATAGTTGGAATTGCTTGCTACCGTAAATTTGGCTATCTTTTGAATCGCGCCATGAGCCCTCAATAATGGAAGTTTTCCCAATAACTATCTCAAGTATAAAGGATAAAAAAGGTATTTGATTAACAGATTAATCTTTTTTAAAAAACAAATGCGATTCCGTTTCATATTTCGGAACTTCTTTAGATTTGTAGAGGCTTAGAAGTCATGCATTATTTTCCAGACGAACACTATTTTGTTCATTATACCTATTGCTGTTTTCAATCAAAGTATGTTACTATATTTTCTCGCCAAACATCCAATCAATAGTTCGTTTTCAATATACCGCAATGTCGGAAATTATTTTAACGCCTTACGGAATGGTGTACATTTATCGCCAAATATAATATTCAAATTGATTTCAGATTGACAAAAAGTAATCAGCTTCATAGAGAATACCTCAACAATTGGATACAATTTCTCTTTCACAAAAGTGATAATACGTAAGTTTCTTTATTTATGGAAGGGATAGGGGTTCAGAATTATCCAAGGTATCCCAAATTAGCTACCGAATTGGCGAATTTTTTAAATAGCGCCAAGAACCTCCAATAATTGAAATTTTCCATGGCGCGTTGCTACGCAACTATTTTTGTTTTCGAGAGTAGAAAAAATTATTTGTGTATGATAAATACCTGATTAAATATGTTTCCTTCTCAGACAAACATATTATTGCGTGACAGTACTCAAATGCTACCATATTTTTTAAGGTGTTTGCTTTTTCATGTCCGTAACCGTAATATTTGTCATTAACCGCAATGTTGAAAATTATTAACGACGTACGGAATGGTGGGTATTGAGCACCAAATAGGTCATTAAAATTGTTTTCAGCCTTGCGAATAATATATTCATGCTTGCTCAAATTGTGCCACACGTGCAAAACTTATGGAACTCATTTCTTCACATTAGATATGTTGTTACTTAATTTTCAAATGGTTGTGCGTATGGACGAGTATTTCCCAATAGCTTATCTTGCTTGATGGCTTGGTATGCCATCAAATTACTAAAGTACAACCATTCCTCCATGCTTTTTTTCTTATTCAAAAGGATTTGTTACTTTTCTGTTTTAAGAAGTTTCTTCAAGTACTGTCAAGTTTAAGTATCATTTGCATCGTTACATTGCAAAATTTCAACACGTCTGCCATTGTTGTTAAGTTTAGTTTAGCCATCTAAGTGACTTTATTAACTTTTTAAGAAGTGGGCATCTGTGTTTTCCAACTCTACAGAACATAGTTTATAGTTTTAAAGGAAAATGAAATTTTTTATTGAATAGAGTTTCTGAAAATTGAATAACTTTATCAGAAGATAACTTTGCTTGATTTAGAATTTTTAAAATCTTTCATGCCTATTTTCAACAACGCTTCATAAATTTTTACATCCAAAACACCATGTGGAGACGAAATATACATTTAGGCAGAACAACGTCTGCCGGGTTCTGCTAGTATATTATATAATACTAGCAGTACCCGCACGGCGATGCCCGTGCAAAAAATGTAAAGAAAGTCAACTGAATAAATTTAAATTCACTCCACCCTCTTAAGTAAAATTATTATATTCTTTAATTCAAATGTGCACCACGACCTTTTAAAATATATTGATGACACTTTTAATGCCATTTCAGTTTGTAGTGTTCAATGCGAGGATTATTTTAGTTTTAAAGACTTTTTTCTTCTTTTCGTGTGTGTGTGACGAACTTATTTATTTTTAGCGAAATTTTTACGTTTCAATGGAACTTTTGACACAACTGTAGAGCCAAGATTTTCGAAAACTCTCAATGACCACAGCAATATTGCCCTTGAAATTTAATATCTCCCCAAAAACAACAGTGTTGTAAAAAAATCTCCCGCCAAGAAAACCTTAAATACTCAGCCTTAAAAAGTTATGATATCGAGTTTTCCCGCCAAGTTTGTGCCAAACTACAACTAACCTGTATGTATAGTTCTTTTAAATTGTTTTCAGTTTTGCCAGGCGGGAAGCTTTGTCTTGTGAGGTGGTTGCTTAATGAGTAAAAACTTCCCGCCTGGCAGGACTGAAAACAATTTAAAAGAACTATACATACTGGTTAGTTGTAGTTTGGCACAAACTTGGCGGGAAAACTCGATATCATAACTTTTTAAGGCTGAGTATTTAAGGTTTTCTTGGCGGGGGATTTTTTTACAACACTGTTGTTTTTGGGGAGATATCACATGTTTTTGCATTAATATTATTTCTTTGCCTGTTTTTTTTTTCTCTTCAAAATTTACTTTGCATGTGTTTTTTTCCCTTCAACATTTTTCTTGGCGGTCCGACATCTGTGGTTTTCTTGGCGGCATGCATTTGGTGCAAAAGTTCAAGGATCTTCTTCAGTCTGGGATAAATTTGAAATCAATCACAATGTACCACCCGAACCGACGCAAAACAAAGCTAGTTGCTAACAATACTACGATTAAATTAAAAGTTAAAAAAAAAAACCCCAACCCTTACTGCCGATCTCATATTAAAATGAACTAAATTGAAGATCCCATTTAACATTCGAGCGTTCGCGCTGGGTCTTTTCGACCCAGGCGCAAGGATAAACACTCGCTGCTCTACTTCTATTTGAAAGAAATGGATCAGGTCCACTGTAGCTGCATTCAAAGTCGACCCCTTGAACTTGGATATACTTTTGAGATCCTTGATTAATATTTGTCAAAATCATGATTTACTACTGAATTATTCATTAAATATTGTTAAAATGCTCTTAAAATGTAATATGGGTCACTCTGACCCAGCGCGCGCTCTCGTGTATCGGTATGTCGCGCGCTTTCCGGAAGGTTAAAAGCCCTATGCAATAAAATCAATTACAAATATTTTATTTGTTAACAAATAGAAACTGGCAACAGATAAAATTATAAATCATTGAGTTTTCTTTCCTCGTGGCCCAACAATGAAAACATAAACGCTCAGATGTTGAACAGAGCTGGTAGATAGAAATCGGACCAATTTTAAGCATTAATAACTCCGGGGTGCGATGACCCCGGGGGGTAAATTTTGGGAAAATGTCCTCAATGTCTCATCGAGAATATTCATACCAAAAATCAACACTAAAGACCCCCGGGGAGAAAAGATACGGAAAATAAAAGCGAGGGGGAGGGGGTGGGGGGTCGAAAAACCCCCTATGCCGAGCTTTGGGACAAAATAAATGTGGGTGCAAAAGCAGAGCTCAATCCGAGTTACCGTTTAGTCTGGACCCCTGTCAAACAATTTTTAAAAAGTGCGAAAAATAGCGATTTTATAACATATATCACCCCTCCCCCTGAGGGTCCTGGATGTTTTGCTTTAGTATGTGCCGTCAGGGGCCGCTGGAGATTGAGTATACCAAAAATGAACTCTAAGGATCTTTATGGGGCTGAGATACAGAGGGGTGAAAACCCCGGTTTGGTTACTCGCGTAAACAGTCCTAGTCGCTCTTTTACATTTTTATTGGCGACGGAAATTTCTTGGCGGCTTGTATTTGGTTTTCTTGGCGGGGCGGGACGCTCCCGCGTCCCGTGATAATTCACCGATTTAACCGTAATTTCAATGTAAAATTGGTCGCCAAATCTAAATTTATTAACATAGGGAACCGATTGTATCAGGTAGATCAGCCATAGCCATTCTTCCATGATTTTAATGTGAACATTAAAAGGAAAGAAATATAATGTCTTTCGTACCATCTCTTTGAAGTGATTACAATCTAACAGTGACCCTCAAATAATCAAGATTTCACTGGCCGGGAACCTCCTCTGAAGAAAAATTATTATATCCTTTAGTTCAAATGCGCTCCACAACCTTTTAAATTCCACTTAAAGTCATGTTAAAGTTTAAATCAATTCGCCAAATAAATATAAGAGACAGAAAGTTAAGTAAGTAACAGGAGATATTAATTAATCAAATTGAATAAATTTTCAAGGCTTAAATCTATACGCAAATTTAAACCACAAAGTAACTTCAGGGACAAAAGAGCAGCTGATCAGGAAAATGGCTCTAGTGTTTCAGTTCTGCGTAGAGTTAGGCCTTGAAAATTGACTAAATTTGATTAATTAATATCTCCTGTCCTAATTAACGGACAGAAACGTGCTAAAACTTTTCTTTTTCAGAAAAAAAAACCCTTTCCAACGATATATAATGTTTTGGGGTGGGGCGAGGTTTTCCCCCCTCAATTATGGCGGATACACCAAAAATGAGACTAATTAATTAATTTAAAAATAACTAATTCGAAATTAAAAATTTGGGCTTCGAGGTGCACGAGGGCGGGGTACGTTCGAATTTTTGAGCCAAGTTTCAGGTCTGTGGGTGCTGCTGGGGCTTCTGGCCAGCGGTTACAAACATACAGACAAACGAACACCGTCATCTTTATATATATAGACAAAGGAGAATCCAGACATTTTTGTTGTGTGTGGGGGGGGGGGGGTTAAGTTTCAGTGCACCTTATTAGTTAAGCGGAAGGAAAACGAAGCATGTAAACTTTAAAACTTATGTTTATAGATATGCACTTTAGTGTTGCGAAATTTATGAATGAGTTTCACTAAACTAAGGCCCCTATATAGACGAGCCGGCGCATCAAGATTAAGTTTAACCACTTTGGATCCAGAACGTGATTGAGAGTTGTCTTTTTCGGTGAGTGGTTGTATTTTCAGGCGAGTTATCGCGTTTTGGTAATTTTTCCGGTGAATTTAACGAAGCTTGGCAATGTCCGGAAACTTTTTCTGGTAACCCTAGCGCCGCAACAATGAAAATTGAAAGTCAAAGTTCATAAGTTGGATCCAAAGTGGTAAAACTTAAGTTTGATGCGTCGGCCTATCTATATAGCGGCTCTACACTAAACCACCCTACACCCACAGAAATCCGGGCAGGGCCGGGTACCCGGCTAGTTTTTCATAAAACTAAACAATTTTAACACGATTTGCTTAAAACTGATCACAGATGCCTTCTGTAATGTTACTTTGCAAAAGTAAAGTCAAGTAAGGTCGAATTTTGCGCACATATCTGCCTAGTGTCCCATAAGCAAGACGTTAAATAACTTAATACATATGGCAACGGCGATCTATTTTACGCCTAAAACGCACGTAAACCATTCCAAGTAAGAGTTTTAAGTAGATAAAAATTGAAAAAAATTGTTAAAAAAAACTTGGACATAAATGGGTTAAATATAATGCATGAACATTTCAGAATTGAATTACCGTATGGGATTTCATAAAGTCTTAAATTCATTTTGGGTCTCTCCCCAGGTGTCACTCCAAACGAGAGACGCCTTCGATCCTCCCGCTACTGATACTAAATGAAAAAATATGTTTCAAGTATTATTTTTTGAAGTATACCTTCACCGAAAAACTACGACGAGTAATTTTATTAATCGTAAATAAATATCATTTTCTGCAATCCTTACTATAGAGCAGTGGTTCCCAACCTTTTTGATCTTATCGCCTCCTTCAAGACGCTGTCTGAACTTTATCGCCCCCCCCCCCCTTCTTCCTCAAAAAAAAAAAAAAAAAAAAACATAAGTTGGAGCAAGTGACTATCGATATTATCTATATACATAAAAGACTACTTCTGAAACCGTATGTCCGGGGT
Organism: Uloborus plumipes; assembly: GCA_038373865.1. Lineage (NCBI taxonomy): Eukaryota > Metazoa > Arthropoda > Arachnida > Araneae > Uloboridae > Uloborus > Uloborus plumipes. The sequence goes on from JAXGGA010000256.1 coordinate 59,911, forward strand.
AATCTTCCAAACTACTGAACCGATTTTAACCATTTTTGCACCGTTAGATAGCTACAGTAACAGAGAGCAGGATAAGCTATAATTTATTTCTAAAAAGCTTAGTTTAAAAAAGTTATTATGGAAAATAGTAAATTTCATTTAATTTCCCCATTAAATAATTAAATTTTCAGTGCATTATTGTTGCAAAAATTTGGCTGCCATGCAAGAACAATATTAATAGTAATCATGGTGAAAATTTTGAACCTAGGCTTCGCTGGAGTAAGTATGAAATTTATTGCTTTCTTAGGATTTTTATATTCATCTATGCCAATAATCGCTAACGTGGTAAATAAAAAGGGAATTGATTTTGGCAACAGTTACAGAACAGAAAATGTTTATAGTCAAATAATTTCTAAGTTAGGTACATATTAAGATGTTTTCAACAGTGTAGTCACAAGGATATAAACTAATGATGGGACTTATTTTACGTGTAATGTTTGGAAATACTTGACTCCAGTGCGATTGATTTTACAGGGTGCGACAAAGAAAATTGCTGATTTTAATTGGATGCTAATTAGAAAGGAGTGGTCAGAAAGGAGTGGGAAGAGTCTCATTTTAAAGAGAAGGTCCTGAAGTTTTGTTATCTTATAGTTTAGTTGTCGCCATGCGTTGGACGAAGGAACAACGAGCGTTCGCCGCCGAATCTTACTTTTCAAATAATCTGTCGGTGGTCGCCACTCAACGTGCCTTCCGAACTCGGTTCAAAATTCAGCCCGTTGTTCCCATTCCTGGCTGGGAATCGACTGTTTTGTGGGTGAAAACATTCAGGGAAAGTTGGGGTGTGGCAAAAAGAGGCCCAGGAGGTCAACGGATTCCCAGAATCCTAGAAAACGTCGAAAAAGTGAGGAAGTCTTTTTTGCGCTCTCCCAGGCGTTCGGCCCGTAAACACGCTGCTGCTTTGGGTATTTTTGATTGGACACTGAGACGAATTCTTCACGACGAACTCCAGTTTCATCCCTACAAACTTGATGTGGTTCACCAGTTAAGTGATAACGTCTCCTTGAAAGGTGACGTACCGTGGCCAGCCCGCTCCCCCGATTTAACGCGCCGTGACTATTTTTATGGGGGTATCTCAAATCGATCGTTTACAACGACAAGCCCCGGACCCTGCAACGCCTGAAGAACAATATCCGGCTTGCTATCACCAACATCCCAGTCGATATGCTCGAAAGAGTTCAACAAAACTTCAAATCTAGGGTAGATGAGTGCATCATTAACAGGGGCCGCCATGCTTCCCGATGTAGTTTTTAAATCTAACTAATATAAAAATTCAGAATGGGTACCATATCTTATAAAAAGTAGTAAACTGATACATGAAGTACTTTTCCCTTAGTTGACTTTTCAAATCTGCAAGTTTCTCCGCCGCACCCTGTACCAAGCTTATAACATTTCCGATTTACCTAAACATTATTTGTAGCTTGCATTTGTATTTGCGGTGTGTAATACAGTTTTTTTAGTTTGTCCAGACAGAAAAAATTACCTTTGCTTACAGAAGTAGCCATTATGTATATAGATATGCACTTTAATGTTGAAAAATTCATGAACGAGTGTCACTAAAACACTATACTCAGCAGAAACCCGGGCAGGGCTGGGTACCCGGCTAGTGATAGTATAAAGTAAATTACTTTTATATTTGTTAAGAACGTGTCTTTTATATTTTAAAAGTTTCTCGAAACGATTTCAGATTTCGAGTTAAGCGAAGTTTAAGGATAGCTTTATTAACTTTAAAAGCGTATTTTTTAGTATTTTTAAACTATAATTTAAATTATTATTCTATATTAACTGTCAAATGGTCCCCCTCTGGTATATTGTATCGACATTTCGTTGTTCTTATTGAGTAACTTTGCACCTTAAAACTCACACATTTCAGAAGTGAGAGAGGTGTTCTTGTAAACTCCGAATTACATATAGGGGAGAGTGGTAATGAATGGGCCATGGTGATGAATAGGCCACTAACAAAATATGAAAAAGTATTTGCATGAATTTTTTTTTTGATGCCACCAATAGATGTAGCTATTTGTTCTACTAAACTCATCCAATTTTCATTCGTTTGCGCTGAGCCATTTTCAAACTAGAGTGGCATGGTCAAGAATCTGACTGAAAAGTAAGTTTTTCCCTTTTTAGTAAAACATTTCCTAGCTAAAATGTACCAAGTATTTCACTGCATACATATGTATAAGCTAGTCTTTCCATATCTATAAACTAATCTTAATATGTATTTTGATGTTATCTAAATTCAATGTACTCAAAAAACCTAAATGTATTCCAAAAGTATAGGTGGGGCTGAATGGGCCACTATGTCATGGTAATGAATGGGCCACCTAAATATTGTTTTTCTTCCTTTTCTTTGGATTTTCGCATTAATATGAAACACAACTGACTGTCATAGATAAAGATTACTGTCATCAAAATAGGTTTGTAGTAACTTCTAAATATAATTTGCAGATCTATATTATATTCCTATAGTACAATAGACCTCTGGTCGCAGTGCGTAGCTTGAAAAACCCCCCTCTCTCCTTCATATTATATTCCTCACAGTACAATTCCATTTTCTTTCTTGGTAACTTAAGTTAGATATTTCTTATTCCCGATGTCTAGTAAATTAAAAAAAAATTTTTTGAATTCTGACAAGTTTGAAAATGAAGATGAAGTTTTTGAAAGTGATTTTTAGTATTATTTTTGAAATATATAAATTTTGTTAAATCATAGTGTGTATTATCTGTTATTTTTTATATATATTTGATGTTATTTATTTCTTACAATCTCATTATTTAGTCATTTTTCTGCTACAACTGGTATGCATCAGTTTTATTTTAATTGCATCAGTTTTGATGTTTATATAATTTTAAATCAGTATGATTTTGTATCATCATGTCAAGTGCCACATTTATTTTGTCATATTCAGCAAATAAAAGATTAAATCCACATGTTTCCATTGAATTCATTTAGTGGCCCATTCATTACCTTCGATGGCCCATTCAACCCCATAGGTGGGGTTGAATGGGCCAAATTTCAAAATTTTCATTTTCTATTATAATTCATTATAGACAGGTGCTAATCCAACTTTTATGACTTTTTTAGATAGCCAGATAAGTAAAGTAACTAAAACACCAATTTAGAGTTAAAACAAAGTTTTAGAAAAAATTACAAAAATTCAAAACCAAAAAGTGGCCCATTCATTACCACTCTCCCCTACTTTGTAAAAAACAGAAGTATATTTTTCAAGAAGTTTTTTTTTTCTACTCTGGAATCTGGGGGAATTAAAATTATTGAAACTAAAAATTTGAAAGAAAATAAATTGAAAATCTAAAAATTGATAAAATTGACAATGAATGACAAAATACTTCCTAAGGTTCAAGGAAGAAGCTCTTGAACTCTAATAGGCTTCTTTCTTAACTTGTGATTACTTGTCTGAACTCTGAACAACTGGTTTCGTACATGTTTACTATTTTGGTTTTCGCTATCCCTTTATTACTATAGTGCTTTCTCTTCTAAATATCCATCGTCCCCTATCGCCCCCTAAGAATTTATCACCCCTTTGAAGAGCCAAATCGCCCCTAGGGGCGATCGCCCCTAGGTTGGGAATCACTGCTATAGAGTAAAAATAAAACAATACTTCATACAGTGCATAAAGCTGAATGCAATATTAAAAGATAACCCTCCAAGCTGATATTCAAATGGCACTATTACGAATAATTGATTTCCTGAACTTTTAAATTGGAATTCGAAAACCTGAGTTATACTTAGTTAAATTTTTCCGGAAAAAATGTTTTAAATGAAATTACTTTCAGTATGCCTTGAACTACGAGGAATAAATTTATAAACAAGAAATGAATCATTTTCTGCAAATATAAGTATAACATGTAATACGGAAGTGTAGTGAGTAAAAGCGAAACAAATAATTCAAGGAATGAAAAGTAAAGAAATAATCCTTTCAGTTGATATAAATGCTTCAAAAAATTAATTTTCCTACTATTTTAAATAAATATACGCATACATACAGTGTTGCAACCTTTTTCATATGTCGGTACTTTTCTTCTTAGCACAATGCTTTTCGATCACCTCTAATTTTCAAATAACAAGTGTCTTGAATTAAGCGGTTACTTGTAATTGAAAAGTAAATTTAAATTAAAATCACTCCTAAATTAGATACTCCCCACAGCCTTCTCCATTTATTTTTATTATTTTTTTTTCATTTTCATGTCTAGTGTGTTATAGCAATTTAAGTAAAATTAATATGAAAATTGGTTCAAAGCAATTCGATAAAATTTTTAAGTTATTTCGGGAAAATTAAGAAAATAGAGAAAAAAAATCTTCTCTTGGAAATTGTATATAGTAACTATTTCTGAATTCGGAATCGAAAAGAACGAACGAAAAAGTGATGGTGAAATTGGTTATATTAAAAATAATCATCAAAAGTTGATTAATCGCTAATCGGCCAATTTGCTTATCGGTGCATCCCTAAATCCTACGCATGTATGCTTTTCACATTATTTTATTTGCTCTAATTTTTTAAGCACAAAAGTATTTATATATTTATCATCTAAAATGTTTTTATTGTTGTGTGCCCCAAATGGTACAATTTTTAATGATGCTATGAATTCAAAAAAAAAAAAACCTCGCTTAAGGGTTTTAGTGCTCTTTCGCTGGTTGGTCTAATCCATATACAAACAAGTGCTTTTTATATTTCACAAGTCCACTGCTGCTTACAAAATCCAAAAAGCATATTGTTTGAATGCGTCATTCAAATCGTCCATTTCCTCAGACCGTGTAATAAGCAAGAACTATCTTAAAGGTTGACGATGGCTCCAGAAATCTTGATTTTTTTTTCGTTCAACTACTCACCTACAACTTCATGAAGAGGTCAAAAGAGGGATTCATTTCAAACCTGATGGCCACAGAAAGAGCACAATAATTAAACCCTCAGAAACACAAGTTCATTTGTAAGATCATCTCCACAAAAAATTCAAGGGCGTTGTCCTTCCACGAAGTGGGGGAATCTCGTCTTCCGCATGGAAGACAAAGGCAATAGGAAGAACTTCGATTGTTGATGCGTCTAATGAGATAGTTTGTTGTTGTTCTACTGACCTTTGGAACGTTTTGCTCACTTCATGTGAAGAATCGCGACGCTTGAAAAGTCCCCTGCAGAACAAATGGCCTCCCGCTTCGCTTCAGTTCCACTGCGAATCTTTTATTCGCGTTGGTCTATAAAGAAACCCCGCGATGACCAGTGGTATTAGTGATGTAAATTGCATAACAAGATGACGACTTTGATACTTGGTAAGTGTTTGCTTCTTTTCTTGACTTTAAAGTTTTGTAACTGATACTCAATCGGGTTTAGATATAAGACCTTTTGAAATATTTTGAAATATTTTGTACAAAACTGTTAATTTCTAAAGAATATGAAATGCGTTTTTGTAAATTGCTATTTTTGACGTCCCTTTAAAATGCATTCCTCTGGAAAAAAGGGGGGGGGGCGACTGCAGAACTACTGGAAAACCTCTAGGAAACTAGGATTCAGTGCACTTTTTAAATAATCGTACAGCTATTTATTAAGTAGTTTTATACTCAAGAAGAAGCTGTATTGTTACAACGTCACTAAAGAAAAAGTTAAATTGTTATCACACTGTGACAAGTTTTTGAATTAAATTCTATTTGAAAAAGACCCTATAGTCTTAAAATCTTACTACTATTATAAATGCGAAAGTTTGGATGTTTGGATGGATGGATGGATGTATGTTTGTTCCTCTTTCACGCAAAAACTACTGAATGGATTTTAATGAAACTTTTACCGTAATGTAGCTTATACATCAGAATAACACATAGGCTATAATTTATAACGATATTCGAAAAGGTTCGATTGGTAGCGCTTTCTTCATTCTAATTTGAGGTACATTTTCCCCATAAATCCGAAGGCTTTCATAAATCCAATTTAGTATTTAATGTATCAACTCAACTCCCTGTCGACAGCTAGAACTGGGTACATGATTTCTGATATTCGTATCAAATTTTCAAGGCTTTTCTGAAATCAAATCACAAAGTAACATGCTTTGTATTTAAAACGTGGTGTAGCTTAGTCTTTATAATAAGCAGAATATTTATCCCTAACCAACATGTTTTTAATTGTACATTACAACGAACAAATATTATTTTTTAGAATAAATTTAATTCCTTCATTAGTAGATTGTTTCCTGCATTAATTATTTTCGCAAGTTAAGTTTGTATGGATGGATGTATGGATGCATGGATGTTTGTTCCTCTTTCACGCAAAAACTACTGAATGAATTTTAATGAAACTTTTACTATAATATAGCTTATACATCAGAATAACACATATAGGCTATAGTTTATAACTATATTCAAAAAAAGTTCGATTGGTAGCGCCTTTTTCATTCCAATTTAAGGTACATTTTTCGTATAAATCCGCGAAGGCTTCTAACAAACTAATTCAGTATTTAGTGTATCATCTCAACTTCCTGTCGATAGCTAGAATTGCGTGTATCATTTCTACTTTTCGCATTAAATTTTCAAGGCTTTTCTCAAGTCAAATCAAAAAGTAATTTTTTTTCAACTAATGGGTAATATCCAGGATTTTACATGGACATTGAAAACGCTCGCGCCAGCTTTCTAACGAGCTTTTACCATGATTTGTATTTTAAAACATTTTGTAACAACTGTAGTCTTAGTTGTAAATAGAATATTTACCCTTAACCAATGTGTTTTTTATTTAGATTGGCATCTAATAAATGGATTAGGTTCATTATTTTCCAAATTGATGAAGCTTTAAATACAACTGAACGGCATTTCTTAAATTTATTTGCATCTATTGGACATTTTCTCGGGGTACTTACAATTGAGCAGTTGCTTAGTATCCAATTGAACAGGAATTTTGCCAAATTTGTTGTAAGAAGATTTTAATAACTGAGATTCCTGGCGGATTTTTTCAACTGACACCAGTTTTTGTACCAAAGACTACGTAGTAATACTTTACTTCTTACACGACGTAACTAAAATAAAATGAGTATTGTCTGATATTTATCGACTGCGGCAAAATCTTAATCATCTATATAATACTCCCACATTTGAAAAGTTAAGTTTTTTTTTCTTTTCTTGGCCGATTCCGTGTGTATCCATTAAAAACCTTTTTAACATTATGTCAAAATGTAAAGTAATCCGCATACTAAATTAATAAAACCTTTAAACAAGACTAAAATTACCATTAATTTCTGCTTTTGCACAAAAAATTGTCAAATGTTCTCTATTAATGTCGAAATCATTGAGGACAAAAACTTTTAATGTCAATTTATGGTCAGCAATAGTATCTCAGCATTTGATGACTATTTCTCTGTGACAAAGATTAGTGACATAATAATGCTTAATGTATTTTCATAAAGTAGGGAGGGGAGCAAAATTATCCTAGGTAAAACAAAACAGTTACCGCAAATTAGGCGACATTTTAAAAATCGTCAAAGCGGTGTGTTTTGAGTTGTTTCAGTTCAGGGAAAAAAACCGAAGGTGAGTATAAATTGTTTCTCAATAAAACTACTGACCCAGGCAAAGCCGGGTATTTTTGCTAGTCTATATATATAAAGATGACGGTGTTCGTTTGTTTGTACGTTTGTAACCGCTGGCCAGAAGCCCCCACAGCACCCACAGACCTGAAACTTGGCTCAAAAATTCGAACGTATCCCAGTAAAATGCACCTCGAAAGCCAAATTTTAAATTTCGAATTAGTTATTTTTAAATTAATTAATTAGTCTCATTTTTGGTGTATCCGCCATAATTGAGGGGGGAAAACCTTCCCCCACCCCAAAACATTATATATCGCTGGAAAGTGGGTTTTTCTCTGAAAAAGAACATTTTTAGCACGTTTCTGTCTGTTAATTAGGACAGGAGATATTAATTAATCAAATTTAGTCAATTTTCAAGGCATAACTCTACACAAAAATGAAATACTAGATCCATTTTCCATACAAGCTGCTCTTCCTGTCTTTTTGATTTATTTGGCGAATTGTTTTAAACTTTAAAAGGACTTTTAGTGCAGTTTAAAAGGTTGTGGATAAAACGGTAAGACTAGAATTTTCTATGCGATATTTAAAAAAAACTCAATGCATTTACAGCTTTTAAAATACTATGAGATTTATAGCTGCGATGCCTAATTAGTGAATTTGAGGTGTAATATAAGGATATATTCTTAAAAATTAAAGTTTTGCTGTGGCCAATAATTCTCACAATATTTTCAGAAAATTATAATAATTGGCCCCCTATGATGAGAACGCTATTGATAACTCTAAATGTTTAGCAACAAAAAAATCAGATGAAGAATTTAATGTATTAAATAAGCTCATGTCTCTAAAAGACTTCCAAAAGATTTTTGGAGGCGAAGTGAACAAGAATTTATCGCCGAACCTTAAACTAGGATTCATCCGATAAAAGCACCAAAATATCAGAAGGAAGTTTCAAATAACACATGACCGTTATACAAAGTTTGGTACTTTTTTTTCCAGAATGATTTTTTTAAAAACTACTCTACCAATACTGAAATACTGACTGCAATTATAACAACAAATGCAAATCTGACTAATGAAGATAATGTGACAGCAGCAATAGTTATGATAACTACTCTGAAAAGTCCTATAAATTTGTGTACGCCATCTACTTCGGTTGATCTGTGCTTCGGGTCCCTTTTCTCGCCAAACACGGATTTCGGTTTTGTCGCCATGGAAACACCATTTCTGCGTAATGTCTCTCGGAGCTTTCAACTACGCGAGACAACAAGGAAAAACGCGCCAGTTGGCGATTTTTTGAAAATGCGTCAAGTAGGGACCCAAAGCGCATTTTCATCTCTACTTCAAACAAAACTACTCATTGTAGCAAATTTATCGATGATTACCAACAAAATGCGCCAAAAAGTAGGAGAAATTTTCTTAATAGGATAGACAATTGAACCATTCTTTATAATTTCTGAGAGTTACATAGCAGCTATTGAAAACAATGAACAAGAAAAGCAGCAAAAAAAGTGAAAAATAAAGAAAAGAAAAGAAAACGGAATGGACAAGCAGCCGTACAGAAAGAAAATGCTTTAAAGAAGACTAAAACAAATAAAGAGAAGTCAAAAAATAGAAAAGGGAAAGATGGAGAAAGATATTGGATGCTATAATGTTATAATATATTTAATTGAATGGAAAATAGATTCTATTAACGATATAATACCTTCATACAATGGTATATATATTCATGTAAAGGAATAAAATTTTCATATGTATATGAATAATCCAGTATAACATTGAATGTTTACATGGCCAATAACTGTATTGTTCAATAGCCAATAACTATGATAAGATGGACATTTTTGTTTTTGCGTTGACTTTTTTCTAATAATATATCTGAAGAAGAGTTTTCAGACAGTATGAGTAGTAAAATACATTAATATAGTATCATATGAAGTATTTCTTATTAATGCAAAAATATTTCATTTATTTTTTATTCAAGCATACAAATACGATGTCGCTTAAGTGGTCAATTTACTATACAGCTTCAACTAGAATAATTTTACTTCAGAGGGTTGGAGTGAATTTTAATTTATTCAGTAGACTTCCTTCCCATTTAAATGTACGGGCATCGCCGTGCGGGTACTGCTAGTCTCCATATATTATTTCTCTAAGCCGAATCCTATACCCGGTCGAAACTCGCTCATTTCTTTATCGAATTGTAAGAAAATTTATGATTTTGAAGCTTATCCCGCGGGCTATTGACGAAAATTAGACCCACCCTCTAAAAAGTGTCGGTTCGTTTTTTATTCGAACTTCAATTTTTGGGCACAAAATTGACTCTATCTAGCGAAATAATTGTCGTATCGTCTCCATTTTGATTTCATTCGAAAGATTAAAAAAAATGCGTTCTTTAGAACGTTTCTCCGCTAGCGCCGCGTAACGAGAATCTCGAAAATCCATGTTTAAGCGACTTATAAGCGATTGAAGTTTGAAAAAGTTAAATTTTTTGCTCAACTGTCAAAATCGTTACATTGTTGTTCAAATCAATTTTAAATGCGACATTTCAAGCCAAGGCTTAGCTCGGTAAACCTTAATTGTAACTTTTATTGTTTCAAAATACTATGGTAGTTTTGCGATAACGTTAGTATTTAGTTTAGTAGTAGCCTTGGGTATTTGATTTTAATATAGGGTATCACTTTTGTAGTAGTTGTAAAAGTGAACGTGTCTTTGATCTCTTTGAAAAGTTGTCAGAACGACGGCAGTAGATGGCGATGTTGTGCAAATGAAGCCAATAAAAATTGTCGTATTAAATTTTAAGTTTAGAGTTTTTTTTTTTTTTTTTTTTTTTTTTGCGGAATTCCGCACGGGTCACCTAGTAAAAATATATTACTATTGCATAAAGAATTTAATACTTCAATTCAATAAGTAAAACAACATACTTGCCTCTCTGAAAGGAATTTAAAATAATTTAAATACAAATTATGAATGAATCACAATTGAATCGGTGAGAGCAAAAACCACTTCAGTCAAAAAAATTCAAAAATTCGTTTTTCACGGAAAATACGTGTTGACAGCAAAAATCGCGTCAATCAGGCTAGCAGTTCCAAAGTTACGGGGCTTTCCTTCTGAACGCTGAACGCAGAAACGACATGAGTCCAGCGACTGACGTCGTTTATGTACCCAACGCTAGAACGAGCATGACTTTCTAAAGGCGCGCATTCGTTCCCAACGATCTAATTTCGGTACTGTTAAGAGGACGATACGTAAATACGATCGGATTTACACACCTAAAGCACTAACGCAGCCAAAATTTTCCTGGGGAGAGGGGTGATCAAAACAATCTTTTCTCGATTGATTTGATGATTGGTGGAAGGACTTATACAAAAAAGAAAAAAAGCTTAAACAGAGAATGGCGAGGGGAAAATGTGCAGAAAGAGACGAAATTTAAGTTTAACCCCACTCGGTAAAAGGAGTTCCTCCATAGTTTTAAGGGAAAAGGGGTTATCGCGGCACATAATTTCTTTGATTGGAACTTGCTAAGCTGCTGAAGCTTATTTTCCGAAAAGTCGCTTTTGCTTCAAGCTATGCCTATCCTTCAGGGCACGTTCCAACCAACATAAATAAAATGGAAAATATCAAGAAGGTGATTGTATTTATTCCTGAACAAATTTTTATGATGAACTATTTACCTGATCAAAGACTTCACATGATGGCAGAACATGATCTATTTTAAGAGATGTACATACATACCCATATTTTTTTTTTTTTTTGTTCCTCTTTTACTGGTGCAGATTTAGCAATCGGTTCTCAATTTTTGTAATAAGCTTCCACTGTTGTTGATAACCCACATTCCTTAAAGTTTTAAAGCTCTTTATTTCTTTTGATTTCGTACTTTTTTTAACGATGTATGAGTAAAATTGATCTGTTCTTAGAGCTTTTTTTTTTTTTTTTTTTTTGAAGTCATGTGTCACAGTAATAAAGCAAGAGCTACTTCATATCTGATGAAATCATGAATAAATATAAACTTTTAATGTATGATAACTTTTTTCCCCAAGTGTAAAGAGCCGAGTGCAAAAACAACATCAGTCCAAATTACAGTTTCAATCATCCTGAGCCCGATTTAGATTGAATCTATGTGGTTTTTACATGATAGCAATGTACATGCATGTTATGATGCAGGAGAAAAAGTATTGTTAAATTATTTGAAAATTTGGAGAAGTTATGACGTTTTTCCCTCTCCTGAAAAATGTGAAATTCTTGATTGACGTTGTTTTTGCACTCACCGATTCAATTGAAAGGCTTGGGAGATGAAGGGGTTAAGTGACAGAACAGAAATTGCGAGTCATTTAATTTCAAAGTTTTATTGTTGTAGTTGTTGCAGTTTTTTTGTTTTTTGGTTTTGTCATTAGTGTGCGTATGAAATTGGTCCATTGACATCTGCTGTTAGATGTTCCAGGTTTTATTTGCTTACCTGTATCAATTGCTTACCATTGCAGAGAGTGTTCATTTTTTTAAATGTAACTTAGCTCCTTCATCCTCCAAGCCCTTCAGTTATCATTGCTTCTCAGTTAATCCTATTACTTGCAAATAACTAAAATACAAATTAGGGATGCACCGATAAGCAAATTGGCCGATTACCGATTACCGATTAATCGGCAGTTGATAATCGGCCGATTAATCGGTCAAGCCGATTAATTAAAATGGTTGATTAAAGTGGTTGTTTTCAGTACTACCAATTTCACCGTTAGTTTTTTTTCGTTTTTTTTTTTTTTTGCAATTCTAACTTTTAAAATAGTTGCTAATTTTTTCTTCCATTTTCTTAATTTTCCCAAAATAATTTCAAAATTTTATCAAATTTCTCTGAATTAATTTTCATATTATTGTCAATAATATCGTATTAACACATTGTTAATTATGTGAACTAGACATGAAAATTAAAAAAAAAAAAAAAGAAGGGGAAGTGTGTGGTGAGCAATCCAATTTTGAAGTTCTTTTAGTTTCAATTTTTCAATTATTAGTAGCTATGTAATTCAAGACTTTTATTCTTTGTGAAAATTGAAGATTATCTAAAAGCAAAGAGAAAAGTATCGACGCATGAAAAACGTTGCTACATTATGTATGCGTATTTTTATTCAAAATGGGAGAATTGATGTATTAAAAACTTTACATGAATGGTGAGGATTATTATTACTGTTAATAAAATTATTCATCATAATTTCTTAGTAAAGGTTTACTTTAAAAAATAATGTTTAAAAAATATTTTTTCCGCCGATTAATCGGCCCAATATGGCCGATTATTATTAATCGGAAAAGTGGCCGATTATGGCCGATTAATCGGTACTGCCGATTAATCGGTGCATCCCTAATACAAATGAATGACCTGCATTAATTGCAAGCACAGATTAGTCTCACCTCGCTTTTTGTTTAACTTTTAATACTTGTATTCAATTTACAGTGAACATCGGATCTTTTTCAGGAACGATCCCCTCCCCCTCCCCCCCCAGTCCTTAAGGAGTTCTCCACAGAAAATCCATGTAACGAAATATTTACTCCTATTGATAAGAAGGACAAAATTTTTAGAATCCTAAAAGAATCCAAAGAGGTCTAAACACAAATTTAGAGTCATGAAATTGCTCTTTTTTACGCGTTTAAGGTTAATTTAGATGCCCTCCCCCTTTTTTTTTAATTGAACCCTAATTTGTTTAAAAATCGTCACTTGATACAGTTTATATTTTCGAGGTAGACCGTGCAACGTCGAACAACGCGCCTAGTATTACATAATAGACAGAACTCAGGCTTGTTCTGTAGAGATATGAGTTCTGAAGATAATAGGACAACCGCACTTATTTTCTCAAAAATTAATCTGTAAGCTTTGCAGCTCTAAGAAGACCGCACGCCCCGTTATCAGGTATCTTGTCCCAGGGTCCCCACACATACTGAAATATTCCGTTTTTTGAAGATACAGAATGGACGCTCTGAATGCTTCAACCGACATTCACCGAGAGGATCTATTTAAGCATTTTCATACCAACATCGTGCTTAATAACATTAAATATTGAATATTTTTCTTGGCCTAATGCAACAACAGAAAGCGTTTTTACTTGTTTTCGGGCATGGAGCTAACGAAAAAGCACAGTTGTAAATCGAAATTCTTAAGTTTATGTTGATTTTAAGGAATTTTCTGTTGTAACATTCTTGATAGTATATCAAATCCTGCGAAAAATTTTATTCAAATACAGAATCAGCGCCAAACGTATTCAAGCAAATTATCTTAACCCATCAATGCCTAGCGTCCCTTTTTAGGGACGGTCCAAAACAGGGTCTGAATTTCCACAAAATGAACATTTCAACCAAATAGTGTTCAATGAGTAGGGGAGAGTGGTAATGGGCCATGGGGATGAATGGGCCACTAGCAAAATATGAAAAAGTATTTGCATGAATTTTTTTTTGATGCCACCAATAGATGTAGCTCTTTGTTCTACTAAACTCATCCAATTTTCATTCGTTTGCGCTGAGCCATTTTCAAACTAGAGTAGCATGGTCAAGAATCTGACTGAAACGTAAGTTTTTCTCTTTTTAGTAAAACATTTCCTAGCTAAAATGTACCATGTATTTTACTGCATACATATGTATAAGCTAGTCTTTCCATATCTATAAACTAATCTTAAGATGTATTTTGATGTTATCTAAATTCAATGTACTCAAAAACCTAAATGTATTCCAAAAGTATAGGTGGGGCTGAATGGGCCACTAATGTCATGGTAATGAATGGGCTACCTAAATATTGCTTTTTTTCTTTTTCTTTGGATTTTCGCATTAATATGAAACACAACTGACTGTCATAGATAGATTAAGATTACTGTCGTCAAAATAGGTTTGTAGTAACTTCTAAATATAATTTGCAGATCTATATTATATTCCTATAGTACAATTGACCTCTGGTCGCAGTGCGTGGCTTAAAAAAGCCCCCCTCTCTCCTTCATATTACATTCCTCACAGTACAATTTCATTTTCTTTCTTGGTAACTTAAGTTAGATATTTCTTATTACCGATGTCTAGTAAATTAAAAAAAAAAATTTTGAATTTTGACAAGTTTTAAAATGAAGATGAAGTTTTTGAAAGTGATTTTTAATATTATTTTTGAAATATATAAATTTTTTTAAATCATAGTGTGTATTATCTGTTTTTTTATATACATATTTGATGTTATTTATTTCTTACAATCTCATTATTTAGTCATTTTTCTGCTACAATTGGTATTCATCAGTTTTATTTTAATTGCATCAGTTTTGATGTTTATATAATTTTTAATCAGTATGATTTTGTATCATCATGTCAAGTGCCACATTTATTTTATCATATACAGCAAATAAAAGATTAAATCCACATGTTTTCATTGAATTCATTTAGTGGCCCATTCATTACCTTCGATGGCCTATTCAACCCCATAGGTGGGGTTGAATGGGCCAAATTTCAAAATTTTTATTTTCTATTATAATTCATTATAGACAGGTGCTAATCCAACTTTTATGACTTTTTTAGATAGCCAGATAAGTAAAGTAACTAAAGCACCAATTTAGAGTTAAAACAAAGTGTTAGAAAAAAATACAAAAATTCAAAACCAAAAAGTGGCCCATTCATTACCACTCTCCCCTACCTTGGTATTGTTTCAATTCGTTATTAACAGATTGCAGCACATAACCATTGTAAAGTGTGTTCTGTAGCACTTTTAATATGATCTTTATCAAAAATGACATTGTTCACAATCTCAAGAAAAAAAGCCTAGTTTTCAAAGTTATTCCCAGCTTCCCAGTTTATGTTCATTGCTGATTTTATTTCTTCTTATAAAATGTCTTTTTAAATGTTATATCGTAGGCAGAAACAAATTTTTAGTAAAAAAAGTATGTACCCTCTGGGGTCTATCGTAACTTTTAAGAGACGATTTTTCTTTCCTTCATAAAAAAATTATTTTTCACATAATATTTTTTTTTATTATTTTTCCTGTCCATTAAACACTGTTTGTAACCAGTATACAAAATATCTTTGGGAAAAAAAATGTCAGGCATTAATGGGTTAGAATTACATCACAATATCCCTTTTAACTGTTGATTTCTGTTTTTGTTTGTCATAGACTATTTTTTTAAAGACACTTTTTTTGATATATACTTATGTATGTCTAAAATTAGTAAAAAAAACCGTTTTGTGGGAAAAAATAATAAATGCCACCTTAGGGGTAATACAGCTAAATCGTGTTTTATTGTCTGGGATACCTCATATCCTCCCCGTCGTTTGTGTTTATACATTAATAAAGTACAGAATTTATTTCTCCCTTGATTTCATACATTGTCGATGGGGAATTTGGGAAAGAAATAAAAGATCTTGCCTCCGCTCACAGAAGTGACCTTAACGACTGGTTTCATGTTTACTTGACGAGTTATAGGTAAATGTCATGAACCAGGCTGCTTCTTTTATGAAGCTTGAGGCTGTCTATAGCGCCGAAGAAAACTATTTAATGTGCTAATTCCTCACGTATAAAGCAGAACTCCGTAAGAGAGCAGGTCCACCTATTCGTCATTTTGGTTCAAAGAAAGTGTTCCATCCAACCTTATTTCCAGTAGGGAAATGTGAGGCAAAGTGAAATAGTTTAAATAGCTCACCTTTTTGCACTTAATTTTGTCTTGTCATTATCATTGTTTTCGCTTACGAATCAATTTTACCGCCAAGCCGTTCAACTCTCAATAAAACTAAGGGAATTTCTGTAAAAGGGTTTTCATTTCCAGCGCAGTTTCAATGCCGGGAAAACAACTTGTCTTAGCAGCAGAAATGAGAGACTAAGTAAAATAAAGCAGTAAGTAACCGCTCCTAAGCCAGGGCTAAGGCAGAAACAAGCAATACCACGAAACTGCAGTCCATTGATGGAATAAGCGAGTTGGTGGTGTATTGCTTGTTTCTGCCACCACCAACTCGTTCATTTCAGCCATGGACTGCAGTTTCGTGGTATTGCTTGTTTCTGCCTTAGCCCTGGCTTAGGGGCTGTTACTTACTACTTTATACCTGAGCTTTGCCTCAAGTTTTTTGAGCTTTCTCGTACCAAGTGCGGTCGTTTGCTGGTGTTCTAATTTCACATTAGCTACCAGTTTTTGTTGGTTTTCTTTGCTCTATAAGTGGATTTTTGTTCCAGCTCGTTTAATTCCTACTCCATGCGGATGAGTGCATAATAAGCACGAAACTGCGGTTCATGGATGGAATAAACGAGATGGTGGTGTATTGTTTAAGTAAAATAGTTCAGATAAGTTATCAACTTACCTTTTCAAACTTATTATTATTTTTTCTTTTTTATCATCATCATATCTGTACCTCAGAATCAGACTAACGTAAGCCCAAAAATTGCTATTTTTACTCTTTTGCTGTGTTGTATGTAGAATCTTATTCTGCATTTAACCATGAGAACATTATTATATATATATATATATATATATATATATATATATATATATATATTATATATATATATATATATATATATATATATATATATATATATATATATATATATATATATATATATATATATATATATATATATATATATATATAAATTACAATTATTTAGCAGCGTTAAAAAAGCACGTATAACATCCTTTTCATACATCCGACAATCGTTTTCGCCCTCTAATGGAAAAAATCGAAAATGGACTTAGTTTAGTCTGGTTCAGAGGTTCAGATATCATTTTTACTTGCAATTCAATTTTACCGCCAATCCATTACGTAAATGCTCAATAAAAATAAATGAAATTCTGTAAAAGGGTTTTCTTTGCAAGCTCAGTTTCAATGCGGGGAAACCAACTTGTCTAAACCGCAGGGATGAGAGGCTAAGTGAAATTGTTAGATAACATTTCCTTTTCAAAATTAACATTTGTTTTGAAAATGGCAGTGCACAAAGAAAGAGCAATTTATTTTATAATAAAACTTGCATTGAAATATTATTTTTTTATTTTTGGTAGTAAGTTTGTGCTCTCTCTTTCTCTCTCGAAAAAAAAAGGTGGAACATTTGTCAGTTTTTTCTATGGGGCAAATGAAATATTTTTGTTTGATTTTTTGAATCAGTTTTGATCAAATAAATGTGTAAATAAGCGAATTAATGAATAAATGGAAATATAATGAAGCAAAATAAACGAAAAAATAAATTGGGAAAAATAAATGAGTAGATAAAATAAAATTAGCTGCTTATTTTTTTCAACTCGGTTTTTGTGCACTAACTAATGTTACCACACATTCAGTTTTGGAACCAAAATGTCGTATAAGTAAGCTCCCCTTAGAGTGGCCTCAATGTAAAGGGCATCTGATCTGCAGTTAAAATAAGTAACAGCTTCGATCTTAAACGGATTTTCAATCAGCTGAGCTGTGTTAGAACTGTTGCAACTGATATAAAGGTAGCTCACAAAAATATAAATTGTAATAAAAATAGCTAAAATTATGGACGTAATTATTATTATTATTATTTATTTTACTTATTTATTTATTGTTTAATCATATATTAATTACCATTATGGTTTCGATCATTATCTATTATATATGTACAGCTATGGGGGAAAAGAAGGGGGGGGGGGTACGAAACACTCGCTTGTATTTAAAAACTATTAATACTCGAAACATATGTAAGGTTTTTTTTTTTTGTAGAAATATTGTACTCTATACAATTTTGTTATTTACTCTACATAATTTATGTTATTACATACCATTTTCAACAGCCCAGTAACACATCAGATTTAAACCATTTATAAAATGCTTTGGTATTATACTAGAAGCAAACTCAGCTCGCAGCGATTCTTAATTCTGATAAATTTGAGCAACTGCCTCTTCTGTTTCTTGAAAATACTAAACATGTGATCCAAATGTACAGCAAATGGACCTTTCGATTCTTTGTGCCAAGAAGGTTAAAAGAAGTCGCAGACTTTGTGGTCAAAAACCCTTCCAGAGACCTTGGTATTTTCACATTATTTCCGGTCCTAATACCGTAGTTTGTATTACATGTAAGGACTTTTTAACCATTCTCTCCTTCCAGAAGGTATATTTTGACTGCACTAGAGCATAGGAGCAAGCAAGCGTCCTACTACGTGTAATTACAAATTTTTATCACTTGCCTGTCCCGACTTGGCAGTGGTCACATAAAAGGCCTTAAATATTTCTGAGGGCAGTAAGATTTATCCTCTCTGCCCTAAGTTCCACCATGACCATTGACCAGGCTTCACCTCAACATATCTTGGACTGTTTGGGTTTGAACTGGGAGGATATCCATACTACTCCCCTTTTGGTATCGGATTACATTAATGTCAACAGATTCGTTGATCTGGTCGGACCTGGTCTCCGTTGGACCAGATGGGAGATTAGAAACAACAACAACAACAAACTTTTATGAATTTTACTGAAGCATCCCGTACGTAGCTGTGTCTTCTAAATGAATTGGAGAACATTCAACCTAGCATCCGTTAGATCTTAAACTCTTTTTCGTCAGTGACAACGACTACCTCGAACCCCATCTCGACCGAACTTGGCTCCTTTTTTTCACATTTATGTTTTGCTGGAATATGTATCACCTAATTATTTTTTCATTGTTGTAACTACCATCTTGTATTATTTCTTGTCCTAAAAGTCATAATCTTTTAGTTTTCCAGGTTTTATCTGCTATGGTCATTGGTTGCAGCTTAGCTCTTAATGTCACAGAAAACAAGGCATCTTCGACGCAATTCCCAAGATACCCAGCAGGTAGATTTTTCAGTACGGAAAACTAGTTATTATTTAACACAGCAGATATATCATTTACGAGGGGTGTAAATTAAATAGTGGCAACTTAATCTAGAAACTCGCGAAAGAGCGGCAGACCCGTCACTTCAAATTGGGTATACATACTCAATGTAAATGATACCAAAAAAACAGCAAAAATCGTGCCCACTTATATGTGAGTGCATTAATTTCCCAAAGCCAGGGGGCAATTGATGACCTCCCCCCCTTTCAATCCCCAAAATATCGGGTCTAAAGAGATGGCATGCAAAGATGGGACATTGGAATGGTGGGAGTGTTGTAGACTTGTAGAAAACAAAATCAATAGATCTAGTTACAAAGAGAGTTGTTGTGTGATTTTAAAATAAGAATTTTGTTTTCATGCGATAGGGACTTAAAATCGAGGTTGCCAGTGACAAAAATGCAACAGAATTTTATAGAGAATTATTTGAAACCGAGGTTGAAAATGCTTTTACCACATAGGACCGTTGAACGACGAGCTTAAGCTTTTCGTTGGGGACGGTCCAAGATTGCAGATTTGCTTGCCACCCATACGTCATTCTCCATTTCTCAAATTCAGATTGGCATCCTGAACGACCTCCTTTTCCATAGATCTTTGATTGAGTAGCCGGGAATTATTCTTATAAGTTGATCTCAGTCATCATGTGCCCTGAGCATTAGGGTACTACGTCGCTGACATTAACAAACAACACCTTACCAGTTGTCTCCAACTGCTTCTCGAAGTTCGGCAAAACAATATTATAAGCTTTGCTGGTAATTACAATACATAGAAGGAATGTAATGCAATTGTATTTGAAACTTCATTAAAATTGATTTATACTTAAGTTGCCATTACTTAATTTATAACCCTCGTAGTCATAAAACAATAAAGACTGCAATGTAAGTATTGTTAAAGTTAAATTTAGTTCATACTTTTCCGTTTAATATTAGAGCCAGATGTACTAAATTTCTTTATTTCTTCTCAGTGCGTTGAATACAAAGGAAAGGAATAAAACGAATTTTAAATTTAAAGAGCGGCACTTTTTCGTCGAAGTTTCTAGGTATGTGAAGTAGTGATACGCTACTGAATGAATCCACCTCCGGCTTTATCTCACAAACAATTCAAGATAGAACAAAAAAGTGATTTACCAAGTTGTAGAGCATCATCAAAATTGAACGAAAAATTTCTTTGCTGACTTTACTACAAAGAATATGTAGATTGGTTAAAACATGGATTTGGTTTTTAGTGATTTCACTCAAAAGTCCAGGGTTCATTTTCTTGTGAGGTAACGTACATTGAACGAAAGGAGTAATAAATATCTTAAAACAAAACATGACACTAGAAGGGCAGAGAAAAAAATATTATTTTTATTATTTTTTTTTCTTTCCCAGACCACCTTCTCACGTCACATTGTAGGAAATAACGAAAAAATAAATGCTTGTTTTAAAGTTTTATTCTTTGCATCGATGGTACTCAACGACTTTGTAAATCACGTTTCCCACGTTTTCAAGATAGATATCCTAACTCTGCAGTTTTCCACCAGATGGTGCAGTAGTTGGTGCTATTCAGAAGCGCATAGCAACTTTACAATATACCTATACGGAATTCAGCGAGAAGTGATACTGGAATCAAACAAAGAAATGTGATACTGTGCGATATTATTGTCTTCTATGCCCTGGGATGGTTGAAAGCAGGGCCAATCAGAAAAGCGCGTTGTTCATGGACTCGTCAATCCAACGAGTAGTTCCATGAAAGGGGAAATTGTTGATGCCAAACAGCAACCCTCTTAGTGCACTTCCGCTATCACTTCTCCCTGAATTCGCTATAGACGCCACCTTTATGACTACAGCAATAGCCCTTCCGAAGTTCAGAAAGGGAAGGAACTTTAGTGCACAATTTGTATATTACTTCAAAATTTGAAGGATTTTTATACGCTTTAATTAGTTTCACATGGGGCTTTGTTTATCTGTTTGTATGCATGCATGCATGCATGCATGCATGCATGTATGTATGTATGTATGTATGTATGTATGTATATATGTATGTATGTATGTATGTATGTATGTATGTATGTATGTATGTATGTATGTATGTATGTATGTATGTATGTATGAAGGAAGTATGTATGTATGTATGTATGCAACTCTGAATGAAAGATAAATTCACGTTCTTACAAATATAAAAGTAATACATTTAATACTATTATTAATATTAAACTCTAAACTATATTACATGTGCTGATGTACGAGTTTTACAAGTGTTTCAGTTGTTTGTATGTAACTCTGAATAAAAGATAAAATTCACGTTCTTTGCAAAGATAAATGTAATACATTTAATGCTATTATTAAGACTAATGGCTAAATTATATTACATGTTGATGTATTATAAGTGCATGTAAACTTATCGGATATTCTAAGGCCTCTATATAAACGAGCCGACGCATCAAGATTAAGTTTGATCACATTGGATCCAGCACGTGTTTGAGTGGTTGTCTTTCTGGCGAGTTATCGCGTTTTAGTAACTTTTCACGTGAATTTAACAAAGCTTGGCAATGTCCCGAAAATTTGCTCTGGTAACCCCATCTGCGCAACAATAAAAATGAAAGTAAAAGTATATAAGTTGGATCCAAAGTGGTGAAACTTAAGCTTGATGCGGGGGGGGGGGTCGACCTGTCTATATAGCGGCTCTAGGATATTCAATACTTTTGAAAATCAAAGGGAAATCAGTTAAAGTATTATGAAATATAGTTTAACCTTTAGTATGGATGATAATATGAAGTGCTGCTTGTTTGCGTATTGTGCGCCTGGCAGCCACGAACGCTTCCATTTGAAAAGGGGGAAATGGGTTTAGAATGCGTACTTCCCGATGCTTTCAGTTTTTGTTCGCTGTCTACTTCCTCGTTGCATTTCCCCCCTATTTCGAGAAAGTCAGAAGAGACTTGGCGCGTGCGCAGATTCCACGACACGAAAAAATGTTAGACAGTATATTACTTTTATATTTGTAAAGAACGTGCTTTCTTTTTAGTTTGATTGACTCCAAAAGCTCATTTTTAGTTTTTTTAAACAATAGTTAAATTATTCTCTCTTTTGCCACAGGGTCACCTTTCACAAAAGGTTTACCACCTGGACTGGAGCACGTACTCGGAGTCATGGGTCCATTAGCCCTCGCCGCAATGGTGTCCCTGCCATTTGTGGCCCCGGCTGCAGCAGCTTTGATACCTCTGGCTTCGCTGTCCTCAGTATTCGGAAGAAGAAGGAGACATCTCGAGGATTTCAAGTACCCAAACATGCCTGATACTGATGTACTGATGCGACGAATACATGCTGCAGCAACAAGGAGAAATGCGTACTGAAGAGGTCTCACATTCTGCCGCCCAAGAGTTTTAAAATGATGAAAACTGATGCTGAATAGTTGTAACTAAGATTTGAAAGATTATTTTTTCTTCCGGAAACATTTTGTTATATATTTTATATGCACACTAGTGGATAATACCCGGCGTCGCGTGGGTTAAAATACAACATGAGAAATGCCAGCAGTATTATGTATTCAAGGGTAAATACACGCGTAAGAAACATTTCTTAACTATTGGAATTGAGAGAAGCCTCAGAAAACCACGCGAAGCAAAGACAATATCAAACCAACGCCTCCTAAATACTAAATGCCTGTAACTTTCTGGCTTTTAGCACAGAGCAAAATTTCATCCTTGGTTCAGGATACACTGCCATCTATCGTAGTTCTTCGAGAAAGAGAAATTAACGATTGGTTCATTTCTAAATTTAAAATTTAAAAATCAACCAATCAAAAAATTTGTTTCGAATATTGTTTGGATCCATCGCCAATAGCTGCAAAATGCAATTGGTTCACGAAACACTGCCATCTACCGGAGTTCTTCAAAAAATGAACGATTGGTTCATTTCTGAATTTAAATTTAAAAATTAACCAATCAAAAAATAACGACATTATCGGATTGCCGCAAGGTGGCGTTTAAAGCTGAACCCATCTCGACGGTAGCGAAGCAAATGTTATAGACATTTAGTATTTAGGAGGCGTTGATCAAACGCAAAATTAGCTATAAAGGGGAAGTTTAGATGAAACACTAAATATTGATTTGAATGTAGGAAAGCCTTCAAAAAATTAGAGATTTTATGTAGAAGTTTCAACTAAAATTGGAATATAAAAAGAACTACCTGTCAGATTTTTTTTTCTAATTGGTCTCTTGATGTGCCCAGTGAAGACACAAACACGCTGTGAAATTTTTAGCGAAATCCGTCGGGTAGTTTTTGAGTCTATAAAGGACATACATAGGACCATACATACATTCATGTTTATATTATAAAGATGTTTTCGATACCAATAGGGAAGTTTTGGTCAACTGTGTAGGGTGTTTCGAAAAGAATGAGCTGATTAGATGTACTTTATGTTATGAAAAATACTGAACATATAAATGTACTTCAGATTAATTAATAGTGCATGGACACAGCGTTTTGCTTTTTACTTTCTTCTATATCTAATATATAGAAGAAAGTATTGGTTTCGTGAAAATTTTCGAATGTCGAATTTTGACGGATTTGCACGTTTTGAGGTGCGCTGAGTCCATTTCGACCATTTTTGGAAAATGTCTGTCTGTGTGTCTGTCTGTGTGTCTGTCTGTCTGTGTGTGAGTCTGTATGTGTGTGACCAGTTTTTGTGGCCGCGCTAGAGCAAAAACTACTGCATGAAATCGAACAAAAATTTTTGCACATATGTACCACCATGTGAACTGGTGCACCTGACTTTGTTTAGCGAATTCCTCCAAGGGGGGTGGAGCAATCGCACGTGCTCTGCGCGGGGGTGATTGCTATATCTCAGGAAGTAACCGGCGGAATCAAACGAAAATTGGTCCATAGGTAGACCCTACTGAGTACAGGTGCTGATTCAATTTGTTTGTCAATATCTTGAAGGGGGGTGGAGCAATCGCACGTGTTCTGCGCGGGGGTGATTGCTATATCTCAAGAAGTAATCGGCGGAATCAAACGAAAATTGGTTTGTAGGTAGACCCTACTGAGTACAGGAGCTGATTCAATTTGTTTGTCAATATCTCGAAGGGGGGTGGAGCAATCGCACGTGTTCTGCGCGGGAGTGACTGCTATATCTCAGGAAGTTACCGGCGGAATCAAACGAAAATTGGTCCATAGGTAGACCCTACTGAGTACAGGTGTTGATTTGATTTGTTTGTCAATATCTCGAAGGGGGGTGGAGCAATCGCACGTGTTCTGCGTGGGGGTGACTGCTATATCTCAGAAAGTAACCGGCAGAATCAAACGAAAATAGGTTCATAGGTAGACCCTATTGAGTACAAAAGCTGATTCAATTTGTGTGTCAATATCTCAAAGGGGGGTGGAGCAATCAAAAGTGCTTATTTTGTCATTGCACCTACTGTATCTCGGGAAATATTGCTGCGATTTGAATGAAATTTGGAATAACACTAACTCATTCTGGAAGCAAGCATCGATTAAATTTTGGCGCCAATCGCCCCAGGGGGAGGGTGGGGTGATTTTTGCGCTTAGTCAACAATGCGAAAAATTAATTCATTAAAAAATCGCTTTCACGCTATTTAATTATCAAAACAGCTGAAAACTTTCAATGATTTGAAATTTTTAACTATTGCCAATTTCTTTTTACTAAAAATAAAATGTTTGCAATTAATCTAAACAAGGCTTTTGCAATGATTTCCAATTTCGCTCATTGATTCTGCATTTGCCGGGTTATTACGATAATTGGGAAATTGGAGCTGCTGTCTCCAATTATTCTGGCGAGTACGTATTTTATTTTGTAACCGGAATTCATAAGATAGATATAGAAGAAAGTTTCGTGACGGCCACGACAGCTAGTTTAATATGTTCACATTTGGATGTACAATAGTTATTTTCGTCAAGAAAGAAAGAAACTGAAATGACGGGCGTAGAAAGAGCATTAACGCTACTTGTTAGCAACGGCTTAAAAGTTTTTAAATTTTCCCCTTTCTGTGCCCATAATCAAAACGGATTAAAGTCTAAGTATTTATTTAATTTTTATATAAATCGGACCATTTTTCTCTTTTAAACATCCTTTGCTGCTCTATTTTGGCCCCTAGATTTTCACAAGGCAATTATAGAACGTTAAAATTAACCAATACCAAACTCAAAAAAATTTATTGGTTTTTTAGTAATTTTTAAAATGTCCGTTCTCAAAAGACGTGCAAAAAACTGATTTACAGGGATTCAAGTTTAACAGCACTGCGATCGCTTCGAATGCAATCGCTACTGGAAATGAATTACATTATCATCAGCTTAACTTGGCACTGACGTCACTACGAGCGGAGCCAATAAGAGCTCACAAGCAGTCGGCCATCTCCTCTTATTCGCCAAGTAGGCTGTGACGTTTTATCTAGCTCGTTTTTCATAGGCAAACGTCACGATGAACGTTCTAATGTAATTCATTTCCAGTATCAAGAAACGTTCTAATGTAATTCATTTCCAGTAGCGATTGCAGTTTGGGATAGCCTGTTTCACTTGAATCCCTGCCTTATACTTTTCTTGCTGAGTAAGCATGTTCAAATGGATTTCGTTATTCGTACTAAAAATAAGAGTAATGAAAGAATAACCTTATCTATCAAGCAAAAATATGGGAGGGGGGGGGGGTAATTCGAACTTTTTAATTCGAAACTTCCTTATTGCTGCAATGGTAATATCATTTCACTCATCTATTCATGCTTCACACCACATCGTTCATTAGAAGGGTCATCCTTCATTTTTTTTTCAAAAGAATAAATCTGCATTTTAAGAATTAGTTTAACGAAAATTATTGAAAATAGAGCAATCATTCAATGTTCGTTCTTAGAAACTTTTAGGAGATAATTCAGCATTTGTTGAGTGGTTTAGTTAACGAAATCTATTTTTGATTTCAGAATCGCGATTTCATTCACTTATCTCCTGGGCAGAGATTTTCGATATTTATTTAGTAGATACAGATTTTTTTTCGACCCAGCTTATTAAACACGATTGACGACCAGTATTTAAAATGTCCCCAACTTAATGGTAATATTGTGTTTGATGGACCCTGATTCTCTTTCTTTTCCTTTTTGAATCTGGCTGACTCGTTATTTTTTGTTACATTCAAATCAAAAAACATTTCAAGGATTATAAAATCCGCTTTCTAAAATAATCTCGATTTGTATCACATCATACAGGTAAGGCACAGCAAGTATACAAAGCAAGATTGACTCTATTTCACATTGAAAATATACAACCTAATAAATTTAGATTTATATTGAACTTTAATCTTTACCTGTTACAACTGAAATATTTACCATTGGGATGTTATCTCATCTTTTGTTTTTGTACATACTGCAAATAAAACATTTAAATAACAAAAATTTTACTTTGTGTGTGTATGTGTGTGTTTCAAAGATTTCTTTAGTTTGCAGAACACTATAAACATTTTAACTTTCTCATAAGTGATTATATTTCTCTACTAATAATAAAGCTGAAGATGGGTCTGTCTTTTTTTCTGTCTGTCTGTCTGTGACCCGCGTAGAACCAAAACCGTTCGATCGATTTTCATAAAATTTGGCACAAAATTAGTTTGTAGCATGGAAGTGTGCACTACGAAGAGTTATTTCGAAAATTCTATTTCGTTCTTTTTATACTCTAATTCTTTGCTCATTTTTCATACAAATAGAGTAAAATGGGTAGAAATATATCATACACATTTTCAAGTCTTATGTTATTCAAAAGCTGGGAATTTTCTGCTAAAAATGATGTCAGTTCCAAGGTTCTACGAGCATTAGAAGAGCTGTAATAATTGTTTATAGAATCCCGGAATTCAAGGCTTGCCTTAAGGTTTTTAGTGATTAAGCTCGAGAATAAAATTTGAAAATGAGGATGAAATGAATTAGTTCATCAACGTAAATCAACTTTTCATGTTTGTTATCATGGTTACGTTTTCATATCTTTTATTTGTTTCGTTCTTTTTCCTTTAATAATTTTTAAAATGTATTTGTTTTTGTAGCAATCTAAGCTCCAAGCCTTATTAATTTGAGTTAAATGAAATATTTTAACTGTTGCAAAATATCGTCTGCTTTTATTTTCTCAGTTTTTAAGGAATTAAAGCTCGGTAAGTTATAAAAATATCGTATTATTGTGGTATCGCAACGTTCTTTCTGAAATGTTTCATTTCGAAAAATGTATTATTTTGTTTTTAAAGCGAGGAAAGAAAAATTCCGTCGTCCTTTAAACTTTGGTAAGATTTCTGTTGGTTTCTGTAAGTAACAAAATTGTTTTTATTTTCTTTTTTGGCTTATTTTTATGTTATACTTTTAAGGAATTATAGTTGAATCATAACTAAAACTGAGTATTCTTTCTGCGATATCAATTTATTACCAAATGACCTTTTAATTTTATACCATGGGCAAAGCCGCGCAGGTACCGCTAGTTTACAATAAAACAGGCCCGTATTTAAGGGTTTCAGGGTCTGGAAAAAATCATGTTTTTATACATAAGTGGATTTGGTTTTTAATTTTCTCCGGTTAGAATTTTAATTGAGTATACACTCGTTAGCCTCGCTCCCCATTTGAAAATTTTAAATGACGGACCTGAAATTAAGGGCTCTTACAAACTACCTTTTTTTTTGGGGGGGGGGGGATTCATGCCAAAGAACATAGAATTTTGGTTGGGAAAATTTCTAAATTTGCTTGAATGTCAATAGAAAATGGCACCTAGTAAAGCATAAACGACTCTAATTAATTTCATAAGCAATGAAAAGAAGTAATATTCCAAATATTCACTTTAACAATAATTCAATTAAAAATATTACTGAACTCGTTTTCATTCTATTCATAAAGTATTCGAGTGGATGTATAATATTGTCGATGGTGGGGAGGGAGAGGGGGGGGGGCTGGGAGGTATGATTCCCGCTACCCTTCCCTTGCACCCACCCCTGCATGCAATAAAGACAAACTTTGTATAAATTTCAAAAAAATGGGATAGTTTAAAAATATTAATTTTGAAAGTTTCAAACTTTATTTTTATAGCTAGCGGATGCTTTTATAAGCTCAAAAATTGCATTATTTGTGCCCGGTGGTAGAAACAGTGGACTGTTGAGTAGTTTTGCAGCACATTAATTAGTTGAGAGGGGGAAAAGCCTTAAAATTATGAAGAACAAACTTCAATCTCAGCTAATGAAAGATTTTTACCACATTTTCTGAGACGTAATATAATCTATAAGGTAGCATGTATTTATATTAGAATCTTATTCTTGAGCATTTCTCGTTGCTGATTTAGATTTCGCGATTAAATGTTATTTTCGCTAGGAGACTTCTGTTTAATTTTTAAACTGGTCATAGACTGCTAAAAAAAATTTCTGCTGCTGGGCATTTGCGTAGCTAGAATCTTAATGACCAGCGAAAGTTTTTAACAACTTCGCGATCTATACTAGCACAAAAGAGCTGAATTTCTATGTCCCAAGGGAGGTACAAGTTCAGATAGTGAATGCGTATCCATTTATGTGTGTGTTTGCCCATCCCTATGTTCGGGGGGGGGGGTAAATATGAGCATAAAAAGAACAAAATTGTACAATAATGTTAAAAGTAACTTATTATGAGTAAGAATGAATGGAAGCCTAATTTTTTTCTTCCATTCAACACCCAATCAGAAGGTATAGAAATTTCTGCACAAAGAATTCTTATTTTGTGAACAAAATTATGATGTAAGTTGCACCTCGTGATTATAAAACACGGTAAAAACTGTCAGATTGTAACTACGCAGAATGCTGTAGACAAGTTTTAATTATGGCAGGCAGGAGTCAGGAACATATTTATGCATGCCATCAAATGTCGTAATCGAAATCGAATGTCGTAATCGAAAAACCTTCATGAAATGCTAATTTTTAAAAAATTCAGTTATAACAGTATTTTTCAAAGGACAAAAATCTGGCTCTAAAGCTAGTTTGTATTTTTTTTTTTCTGAAAGTGGTTAATGAGCTGCCAAGGCGGGCTTAGCCCCATTAAGCCCTCTTTAACTCCGCCCATGCGTCAAGCAAAACAGAAACTTCATTTCAAATTAGAGTACTTGAAAGAAGCATCGAATAAATCTATTTTATTAGCTTTTTTTTTCTGTCTAGGCAGACCAAAAGACATCAATCTTAATTAGACAGTCATAGATGGTACATTGGGCATTTACATAAAAAATATTATTAAGCATTGATAAATACCTGCAATTTTGCTTTTTAGACGGTGACAAATAAATGTAATAATAATAGAATAAATGGAATGGATTTTTCTACGGTTGCTATGAGCCTGTTACCAGAAATTGCACCTTTCTAGGGAATTGCCGATACAGTCGACCAGAGGTGGCGCTAGGAAATGCCCGACAGGGGGGCAAGCTTGCCCGACAGGGGGGCACAGGTTTTATTTAAAAATTAACCCCCCCCCCACCCGTTCTATAGTGTTTTAACTTTTTATGGTGCATTCGCATAAAAGGTAATTATTCTGACCAGGCTTGGAGTCCATTACGAGAAAACGTAATCGTTTACGATTACGATTACGAACATGACAAATTAGAGATTACAATTACGATTACGATTGCAGTCATCTGTGAAATCGCTATTACGATTACAGCAACGATTAGATTACGATTAAAAATGTAATCGATTACGATTTCAATTACGCGATTACAGATTTGTGAGGAATATATGTATATTTTTTTATATTTATACTAGCTTTATACCCGGCGTTGCCCGGGTACGTATTAATATAAAACTTTAGCTTCTCAAAAAATTCTAATAAAACTTTAACGCAAAACTTGTTTATAAACAACGTTCTTAGTTTCACCTTCAAGCGCAAGAATAAATAAATTTTTGGGTGAACCTATACTCTCGAGCAGGCAACATAGAGCTGTCCGTGGGAGAAACAGGGAGACCTCAAATCCACTCCGGAGTACCTAATTGACTCAGGATTCACGGAAAGTTCACAAAAAAATAGCATCAAGTAAAAGCGAAAAAGTATGAGGTTTTTAATCCACATTTTTGCATAATTCCACTAATAGGAGGACTAAAAAAAGCTCGCAAAAATTAGAAATAAATATCCGTAATTTTATCAAGTTGTATGCTTAAAGGTTCATGTCGATTACAAATATACGCCTAGAAAGGCCATTTTCTGATTTTAAAGGCCATTTTATTATTGCAACATACTTCTTATTTGGTTAAATTCAGTCCACATTTTTGTACAAAAAGTTCTAGGTACAAACTCCCAAAAGAACTTAATTATCACGGAAAGTTCACAGAAAAATAGCACCAGCTAAAAGCGAAACATGTTAATGTTTCGCTTTTAGCTGGTATGGCTTTTAATCCATGTTTTTACATAATTCCTCTGATAGGAGGATAAGAAAAAAATTTTCTGTATCATACATATTTTGTGCAAAATGAGAACATGAATTATAATTGTTTTTGACTTATTTCATGCTAAAATGAAATAGGTGAGCCTTGAAATGAAAATTCATTGTTTTAATTTTAATCTTTGTTGGAAAATGCTAATATTTAAATACCATAAATTTTATTAATTTGTAACCTAAAGGCTCATGTCTATTAAAAAAATAGGCCTAATAACAGGCTAGATTCCTATAAAAGTGTCATTTTTTGACAAAAAACTTGAATTTGAGCTTTTTAGATTTTTTAAAATTTCAAGACCCCGCCTATGAGAATTCTAGGGCATCAAGGAACCTCTGTGTCAAGTTTGATGAAAATCTGACGCAAACTGTGGATTTGTATAGAGAACAAGTATATATACATACACTCATTTTTATAGATATAGATATCATAACAGAATATATTCCTCACAACAACATTCACGACAACAACGTTATAGTTAAAAAATTATGATTTTTGATTATCTTATATAGAGATGAATGAAATGATGATTGCAACAAATGTGTAATCTTAACTTAAGGATTTATAATTATTTTATTTATTTAATTATTTATTTGTTTTATTTTTTGAATTCTGACGTTGCTGCAGTAAAGGAGCGATAAATGAAATAAAAGCACATCCAAATTAATGTGAAGCTTTTAAAGTGCACTTAAATACTGCACAACTATTTTATCCGAATGTCGTATATAGGTGATTAGATACAGGTACATGAACTAGTGGATTTAATTCTGGACACTTTTCAATTTTTAAGGATTTCACCATTAAATATTGTATAATGAATTATATGATTTAATTATTTTACTTAAATAATTTATTTATTACTTCTCAAATACGCATGTATTCATTTCACGTGAATATTACCTTTATTTTATTTTATAACTAGCGGTACCCGCACGGCTTTGCCCGTGGTATAAAATTAAAAGTTCATTTGTAAAATAATTGATATAGCAGAAAAAATGCTCTATTTTAGTTTTATTCAACTATAATTCCTTCAAAGTGATATAAAGATCTGATATGGACCCCACACTACTTAATTTTACGTGTAAATTTCTTAGTAGATGCCTTAAGTGCTAAAATAGTGCTTGGAGTGAGCAAGATAACAATTCAAACATTTGTATCCCTAGTTTGCTACGAAACAATGCAAAAAAAATGTTTTACAATGATTTATCTCCTAAATATCATCGATTTTAACATCATTCAGTGGATTTTTCGCAAAATATCGCCAACAGCGCCAAATTGAACCTAAATCAGAAAAAAAAAAAAAATTTTTTTCGCCAATTGGCGTCAAATACTTGGCGATCAAAAGCTTGGCGATATATCGCCAAGTGGTCGCGCCAATTCATATCACTTTTGTTAACCAATTCATATCACCTTGCATTGAAAACACTGATTTACCCGACAAATGGGGTAAAACACCCCCTTGGAACATTCGAATGCAACCCCAAGGGAGATGGACAAAAATAAGCCAAAAGAGAAAATAAAACAATTTTGTTGATAACAGGAACCAACAGAAATCTTACCAAAGTTTAAGAGAAGAAGAAAGTTTTCTTTCCTAGCTTAAAAAACAAAACAATACATTTTCCGAAATGAAACACTTTAAAAAAACGATGCAATATCGCAATTGATACGATATTTCGTTAATCTGTGCTTTAGGTACCCTTTTCTCGCTAAATGAACGATAGGCGCGCCAAGCGTGGTAACCCTAGCTATTTGGCGTAGTTGACTTTTTGAAAACGCGCCAAGCAGGGTCCCAAAGCATCTTTACCGCTTCACCGGGAAAAAGACAGGGTTGCCAGAGAATTGGAACAAAAAAAAACTACGCCTCCTCTAAAAAAAATATTACAAAATACTACTGTTTCCAAACGTTGCCAAAATCAATGTTGCTGAAATGCGAAATCTATGAAAATGAAAAAAAAAAAAAAAAAATCCGCCAAATCTTTTAATTAAGTCATTAGTGTATTGGAAACAGAGTTGCCAGAAACATACTACGCTCTTTATTTGGGCCGAAAAAATACTACCGTAGAATCAAAAATACTACGTCTGGCCGTAGCCAGTAGCGGATCATCCAATAGGCGCATGAGGCGCGAGCCTGGGGCCTCCAGCAAAGCAGGGTCCTCGGAACCGCAGAGTGTCAAATTTTTAAAATCAAAATATTTGGATTTGAGAATTTGTTATGGAAAATCACGAGTTTTAGTGGGAGCTGCTCAAAACTCAAATTAGCAATTAGCCAGGGATTTGAAGCACAGTGTGAAGGCCCTGATTGTTGCCAATTAATTGGGCCCTGCAATTAAGCTATTATTATCTAACTAATAGAAAGGCAAAAGGCCCAAAATAATTTGGAGGCCCCCTGAAGGCAAAATGCAGTGGCTGATTTACAGGTTTGGGTGCCCGTCAAAATACAGTTTGTTGCCCCTCTTCGGGGCCCCTATGGTCATGGGAGCGCTCACAGCTGCGAAATGATCAGACCAATACCGGCAGAATTAATAAAGGTTCTCGTTTAAGGAAGTTTTTTTTAATTAGCAAATAGTTAGTTTGATATTATTTTTCTTAAAATACACGTATTGTTTGCATAGCTTTAATGCGTAAGCCTTTAAAAATGAGGCCAAAAGCTCAGACCTACTAATAGTGAGGTCCTAGGCCCACAATACTTTGGAGGCCTCCTGAAGATTCAACGACAAAATGCAGTGGCTGATTTACAGATAAGTTACAGATAAGGGGACCCGTCAAATTGCATTTTTGGGGCCCCATTGTATATCAGCACTATGTAAATCATTTATCATATTCATTTTTTGCTTCCCCTTTGGGCCATTAAGGTCATTGGGGACCCTCACAGCTGCGACAGGCCGACAGGGTCAATCTTATTCAAGCAAAATGATAAAGACTCGTTTAAGGAAATTTTCAATAAACCATTTTCTTTTCTTTTGTTTCCTTAAAAATACACGTATTTTTAGAATAGCTTCAATGCTATGTGTAAACCTTTAAAAAAATTGAGACCCCTTAAAATGGTGTGACAATAAACCGAGCCCTAGTTGGCTTGCCTGGTAGGCTATTCATTGAGGGATCCGGATATAAGGTCCAAAGCCAAAAGGTCCAAAACTGAAAGTTCCACAAACAAAAGATCCACGTTCAAAATATTCGAGGGATAGAAAATCCGAGAGACAGAAGGTCCGGCAGACATAAGGTCCACATTTTTGGACTGCGATAGCATAAGGTTCAGTTTTCTCAGCGGAGTGGACATAGGGTCCAGGTTTTGAAGTTTACCTTTTGCCTCAAACTTATTTTGTTAAATATTCAAGTTATGCGTGATAACAACCACCATAATATATGTTTTTTACGATAGAATGTGTCTGTCCCCCTTCCCCCACTCACGAGATGTAAAGGCTAAAAGCATGTAAAGCTTGGAAAAGTATGTATGTTAAAAGTATGTATGTTAAAAGTATGTATGTTAAAAGCATGCACGGTATGTAAAAGTATCAGGGGTCAATCCAGGATATTTGACCAAGGTCCTGTTTTTGAAATTTTGTGAAAAATAGTTCAGAATTTTGTGAAAACTAATTCCTAATTTTGTGAAAACTAATTCCTAGTTTTGTGAAAAATAGTTACGGCAAAAAATATTCCCTATCGTTTCGCAAACTCGGATTTCTGTGAAGAGTCAGTTTTGAGTGTGGGATTTTTGTGAAAGGTCCATTTTTGAGTGACTGAATTTTGGAAGAATCCTTTATTGACTTTCTGAATTTTGTGAAGGGTCTTTTTTTGAGTGACTGAATTTTGTGAAGGGTCCTTTTTTGAGTGACTGAATTTTGTGAAGGGTCCTTTTTTGAGTGCCTAAATTTTGTGAAGGGTCCTTTAACGGACCTAATTTCTCTCTAGATTGACCCCTGAGTATGTATGTTAAAAGTATGTAAAGGCATGAAATATGTAATGTTGCTTATTTTGATAAAGTATTCTGGAGGAAAGAAACAAATTATTTTAAAACTTTAAACTTGAGACCTCTAGCGTGTTGAAAAATGAGACAATAATCATGAGAGGTCTCTCTACAGCACCAGGATTTCTTTTGCAAGGCCTCGAGACGCGTAATCCAAGATGAGTCATGCAATGAAAAAGAAACATTCAGCTAAGACATCCCAGCAAAAAAGAGTCATTCACTTTTTTCCTCAGTCGCCGTTGTCCTGTCCTGTGCCGTTATGCACTGACCAGCCACCAGCCCGATGCTTATCATAAACCTATGCTTGATTCTAATACCTTAGGCAAAGTGCTTTATGGCCCTCATTTTTCAGACTCCCTCCTCTTGTCAAAAGCTTTCTTGACCTTGACACTGAGAGCTACACGAAGAGAAAGTGGGGTACTTTTTTTTATGAGCAATCTTTCAAGATTGTTTCAGAAAAGCCAAACGCTTCCTTTTGTCGCTTCCCTTTTATACCAGCAAATAAATAAAAAAAAGAAGCGCCATGAACACCGTCATTTTGTTAAAATGTCTGGAAACTCAACAGTATTTTCGCTTTGAGCTCTTTTTGTGCTCCAACCTCCAACCCTGCATCAATGAAGATTTCTTCCACCAATTACGTGATTTCCGAAAGCCGCCTAGTATTTCCCAAGTCAAAACTTGTACCATTTGTTACGCATCGCATTTTAACTCAAGAACTGTCAAATTTTGAAGAATAGGCAAAATTCAAGCAAAGAAATCTCTCCGAAGTAAGTTTAATATTCTTAAAAATTATTCATTGACTGTGTTGTCTGCAGGAAATTAAACATATTACAATTTTAAAAACAAGAGTTGTAATAACAACTATAATTTTTGAATCAAGCGCCAAAAATAAAAGATACAATAGATTTATTCCATACCAAATCAACAAATTGATAAGGCTCCATTAGGGTTCTCTTTAACCTCAGGCTGCTTGGTCCCCCCCCCCCCCAACACATATTATGTTCTAAAATTTAGCACAACATTGATTTTTTTTTTTTTTTTAATGTGAAAACGATCTATTTTCTGACAAAATGTATGTTTAAAGTTTTGCTAGAATAACTGAATAACTTGTATCATACCGAACAGCATTTTGGCAGTATACTACGCATTAATTGAAACAACAACAGCAGTTTTCAATTTAAATTCACCAGAAATTTATTATGGATCTCTCGAATATAAATTTTTTTGCAACTGTAAAATTATACTTAAAATAT
The DNA here is from genome assembly GCA_038373865.1 of Uloborus plumipes. NCBI lineage: Eukaryota > Metazoa > Arthropoda > Arachnida > Araneae > Uloboridae > Uloborus > Uloborus plumipes. The sequence continues at coordinate 95,842 of JAXGGA010000256.1, forward strand.
TAAGTGTGTGCAAAAAAAAAAATATTAGGAATAAAATTGAAGCAAGTTCCTGTGAACCTGGAATAAAACTCATTGACAAAATGTTGCAAGAAATTATTGCAAATCATCAGCTTTCGAGATCCCATCCCCCTCCCATGTTTGTACGGAAGAGCATAGAGCAGAGGTGAAAAATGTGCGGCTTCCGCGAATTTCGTGATTCCTTTGAAAAACCTATCCTTAGCACTGCGGCAATTTGAAAACGAATTTTATGAATAATTTCGTTTTCACATGAACTTATCTATTGTTAAAGAAGTATTTGACAAATAAAAACTATTTCGTTTCATTATCTATCGCTGTCATTCTAAAATACGTACTAATTTTTGATATTTACTCGTAATAAAGCCTAGGATTTTACGAGATACCACATGCCAGATATCGGGGCTCGGATCTCACCCTCTCCATTGACTAAATTACTTAAAAATATAAGGCATTTTTTTTTTTTTTTTTTTGTCAGAGATGTTTTTCTTTTAAATCATCTCCTCCAACCCCAAAGCTTTTTGACTCCAAAAAAAAAAAAAAAAAATCTGTATAGCTCATATTATTGAACTATTCCATTTGTTGTAGCATCAGGGGGGCCTCCGTATCAGGTTGTGCCTGGGGCCTCAAAATCCCATGATCCGCCACTGGCCGTAGCCTACGAAGATAGACGCTGGCAAACCTGGAAAAAGAAAGAAACAAAAATAAGTATGAACACGTAACCATAGTAACAACATGAAAAATTGATTTCCGTTGATAAAATAATTCATTTTATCTCTCTTTTCAAACAAATTTTATTCTAAAGTTCAACCATTTTAGAATCGTTTGGCTTGCTTTACTGAAGGTAAGCCTTGAATTTCGGGATTCTAAAAACAATTGTTACAGCTCTCCTGATGATCGTAGAAACTTCGAAAAAACTTCATTTTGTGCAGAAAATTCCAAGCTTTCGAATGACATAAGACTTGAAAATGTGTGTGAAATATTTCTTCCCTATTTTATCGAATTTCCGCTAAGAATTCGAATAGAAAAAGAACGAAATGGAATTTTCGAAAAATCGCTTCGAGGTGCAAAACTACATGCTACAAACTAATTTTGTGCCAAGTGGCATGAAAATCGACCGAACGGTTTTGGCGCTACGCGCGTAACAGACAGACAGAAAGAAAGAAAGAAAGAAGGACAGACAGAACCACCTTCAGCTTTATTATTAGTAGAGACGCAGCCTGTAAAAAAAAATTGTCTTCAAATGAATTTTGATTTTTTTGGATAATTAGCCTTGGCAACGAAATATGATCAAAAATTAATGGCTTTGTTACAAAATATTGACTTAATAATTGATTTAATATTGATTATAAAGTATTAAATAAAATTTCGAAATTATATTATGCAATTGTAATTGCAATATTTGTGATTGTTCATTATTAAAATATATAGATTATATCCACTGCAAACAAAAAAAAAAAAAACCCCAAAAAGCTGTTGATTTTACAGTATAATACTGGCAGCTGAAGTTCCAGTTTAAAAATGTAAAATTATCAATAATTAACTGTAAAATTAGCAGTAATATACTATTTTATAAAGAACATCTACTGTAAAATTTACTATGATAAACTGTAAAATTAACAGTAATACTGTCGTCCCCGCTTAATCGGGTAACGGATAAACAAATACCCCGTTTATACGAATAAAATATCTCGGAACCGATGGCATAGACGTAATGTTAAAGATCCCCGCTTAATCGAATACCCCGTTTAATCGAACAATATTTCTTGGAACCGACAGTATTCGTTTAAGCATGGCCGACTATACTGTTTTATAAAGAACATTTACTATAAAATTTACAGTGAGAAACTAAAATGAATAGTAATATACTGTCTTATTAGGGAAATTTACTGTAAAATTCACAGTGATAAACTGTAAAGTAAAATTAGCAGTAATATGTCTCATAAAGGAATTTTACTGTGAAATAAAAAATGATAAACTGTAAATTTAGCATTGAAAAACTGCCTTATGATTTAAGTGTCATATTAAATTTACAGAAAATAACCGTAGAAAATGCAGTGATATACTGTCTTACAAATGAATTTGCCCTGTAAAATTAACCTTCACTACCCATAAAGTTAGCAATATTATACTATTTGTGTGAAATTGCCGGTTCTTAACTGCGAGAGCAATAGTAAAATATTTTCTTATAAATGAGTTATGCAATGCAATGCCGTTAACAGCATTAAACCATAAACTCATCAGTAAATAGTGATTTTTGTGTAAAAAGGTTTATTTCCAACATGGTTGCTTTTCATGGCCCAAAATCATTTGCTTGTATAGCTAAAATGCTAACGAAAAAGAAATCAATGGATTTTGTATGTTGTAGAAAATCAGACTACATTACATTAGCAGCACTTGCCCTAAGTTTTTCAGCTGTAAAAGGTAGTTTCTTTAGGATTTGAAAAGCAAATGATACTTTTTTTTACACAAAAACATTGATACTGATAAGTATGTAGTTGAAAACTATTAACTTTACTTTTACCCTGAAAAAGCAATGCAGTACTCATATTTTATAATACTGCTTTAACGAGAATTGTTTTTTTTTTTACTAAACAAAAATTTCATTACTGTTATAAACTTAATGACATAAGCGCAAGAAGACGGTTCATTTCTAAATATAGTCTGTAACTGAAAAATCAAAAAAGAAAAATATTTAGAACGAAGTGTTAATGCCACTTTAAAAAATGAAGTTTCGGCATGAAGCAAAACTTTTACCCACATAAAAAAATATATTATGTATTATGCTCCAACTCCATTAATATTTAAAATGTATACAATCAAACAATTCTTGAAACAATATAATTAGAAAATGAGTAAAAAGTTTTTACATGATTTCTTGACATTAAGTTTCTTTTCTTTTCCTTTTTTTTGCGTGTATGATCACTTTATGATAATATTTTATGTTAGATTTTCTGAGGTATACTGCTATTATTGCTACTAGAAACATGAAACTAAAACAATAAACAGAAATACAATAGTATATTGAAATTATTCTAAGAATAAAGAGATAATTCACATTGAAAAATAAATTATTGATTTCAATCATACACATAAACAAATGTTTTAAAAATCTATGAGCACGCAACTTTTTCTTCTTTATATACTTTTTGATTAAAAATAATATCGGCATTAAAATACAAAGCATAAATTTTATGTACCTGAAGTGAAATCGCAAATTTGCTCCTTTTCTGACAAAATTCCTTCTTTTCCGCTAATGAAAGTTGGAAAAAAAAGCACCGAAAGGCATATAACCGCGGGACCGTCGCGATTCTCTCCTCAACCGGGCCGTTCAGTCGAACTGACTGAAAACATGTGTTATTATAGTACAGGGTATTTGACACCACTGTTCTATTCCGAGGTGGCGGCAAGGATGATTTAGTTTGTTGCTGTCGCTGACAGCTGATGAGAGGGAAAATTGATGACCCATCCTAAAAATCAAGGGGAGACGTTTTTGTGATAGGCGCCTAAAGGTTGAAAAGCACTTGGGGCTCGATTCTAATTGCCCTCATTTACAAACAGCCGGTAACGATACAAATAATCACCGAACAGCTCCCAAGCGCCTCCTCAGAGGGGGGCAAAGGCTATGGAGAGAAACACGTGTCTAGCGGCTGATTTTAAGAAATGAGGTTGAGGCGAACTAAACAGCTATTTATTGTTGATGATTATCAGATTCCCAGAAAGTGACAATGAATGTCCGTTTGCCCTGCTGCTGGCGATTTGCGAGTAAAAGAGGAAGATGTGTCCTTTACAATCTGAGCAAAAATAACTTTCTCCAGCAGAACTTACGTTCTTTCAAAAGAGATATACGACGAAATTCTAGCCGATGCATCCTGTTGCTACTAGTCTCCCGAAGGTTCCCGTGTTCAAAATTGGTCTGGAAACGCGTAATTCGTTAAATAATGAGAATATTTTAGAAAAAAAAATGTGTTTTTGATTGAATTATTTTATTGAAAAAAGTTTACTGATCCGTCGGGATCGGAAAGATTTTCGGCACTCAGTTTTCTGTCGGAAAATTTGATCATCGGATTTTCCCGACGAAGTTAGAAAATTTCCCCGATGGGGGGGCAAGACGTTTCCGACGGGGAGGCAATTGCCCCCCCTGCCCCATAGCTGGCGCCGCCACTGCAGTCGACGATCATTATAAGACGGAACATTTGAAGTTTCCATAATTTCATCAACTCCATGTTTTGACTTTTGAGATGACAAAGTGAGAATTTACTGTGATGTTGTTCATGGTAGTACTTTTTCATGAAATGTTAGCTGTAGTAGAATAGATCAAAGTTAAAAGGTGATAAAAGTAAGAAGACTACCTACAATACTGATTGAAATACAATGAAATCTTCTTACAAAGAGCACCAATACAGCGAAGTATTCGATTCAGCGAAATGAATTTTTAATCCCAATTTGCCTTCTTTTATATAGTTAGAGTTCCGTTTCACGAAATTCCCGTAACAGCAAACTAAACTTGCGGTCCGCTAAAGCTTTTTGTAATGGGAATTCATTCTATTTTATTTAAAATACTTACGCAGAAAAATGTGATTTTTTTTTTCTTCAGATGGTGAAAAACTCTCAACGCTGAACAAAATTTTATTTTTGAAAACACTATAAATTAATAAAAGAAGGCTAGAGCTTTGTTCAGAATACGAAGTACAGTGAACTCTCACTTATGCGCCGGCCCAAGGGATCAACACAAAAAGGCGCATAAATGAGAGAGACGCATAAGTGAACAAGCCTATTTAAAAGTCTAAAATACAACATGAGTTCTAATGTGAGCATGAATAAGAATGTTTCTATGGAAAAGGGTTATATTTCTACGGTTTGGCAACTACTGTAACCTACTGTGATAAGGAGATTTGTTTGCTACTGTGATAAGGAGCAAACAAAAATTGTAGCGTACCTAATCACAAAATGGTCCCTTTAAAACGATCCATAATATATAATTGTCCCTCTCCGAACTCTAGTTCATGTGAAAAAATGCCTTCCGTGAGCAATTAAAGCGGAAGATTAAAGAGGAAAGTGAAGAAACATGCTCCCTTTTTTAGAAAAATAAATTAAATTGCTTATATTTTACGAAAAATTCAGTTCATAAGTGAAATATCTATCCTTAGATAGAGCGACGCATAAACGAACGAAATTATCATTATTTTACTATGGAATGTGCCGGGACCACTGAAAATCGTCGTACGAGGAAAAAATGCGCATAAATGAGGCGGTGTATAAGTGAGAGTTCATTATAGTTCGAATTATAAAAAGCAGATTGCCGGTCAAACTATTCATGCATAAAGCAGAAATAGTCACATATAGGACTCTAACCCCTAAGCCAGAGCTAGTGCAGCAACATGCAATCACCACGGTTATTCTATCCAAGGACTGCAGTTTAGTGCATATCGGTACTGGTCACCCAGGATTATCCATGCTGGAGGCAGAAATCGTTTTACAGAAGCAAAGAGAGCCAAAAAATTGGTAGGTAATATGAAATTATTAGAGCACCAGCAAGAGGCCACACAATGGTACAGTACAGCTCGTGAATTTTAAGGCAGAACACGTTAATGCCTTTTTCATAAAAGAAAATCATATTTTCCATCGAGTTCATGATCCTCGGCTTATCTTATGCCGAATAATTGTTTGCAGAAGAATAAATACACTCGAATGGAGCAGAACATATTTTTTTCCATAACTCATGCAAAAGATCCTGATACGAGGTTACGATTCAGATATTTTGAACTTGTTCCCGGAAAAATAAAACAAAGCAGTTTTCTTTTTACTGATTCAGCACAGCATATGTTCCCTTTTGTTCGAAATGACTGAAGAAACTGTAAGAGATGGACTTTTAACCTTTTGATGGAAATGCCCAACTTGCTCTTTAATCATTATGAATTTGTTACTTCGACACTTCTAGAGACTAGTGGGTTTTATTAAGGCCAATTGAAAGATATATAAAATGCAATAAATAAGTTTTTCTGAAAAGTGGATATGTTCCCCTTTGAAAAATTGCTCCTCAATTTCGTTTCGTTCATTGGCAATTGTGCTGTAAGTTCACTGCGACTGTCACTACGATTGTGAGATTTGTAAATATAGTGTTGAAGTAGGTGAGTAATATTTTTATATAATATGTAAAATATATGGCTTAAGATGTGGTACAATTATGAAAAATAGTTATCATTACATTGTTTATCAAAAAAAATTTGTTTCTGATTCGTTCGTAATTGCGTTTTTCGCCATTTTTCCGTGGGCAGATCTACTTTGACACCATTGAGTACACATACTTTCGGTTTTGTTATACGATTAACTCTTGTAATTTTTTGGTTCATTTTTAACAAATAATGCAACTTTAGGTGTCTGTTTTTTATTTTAGAAGAATCTTCTAACGGAATAACGCTTCAAATCTTTGTTTTAAGCGTTTTATGCAATGATATCATCCATTACTGTCTCATGGATTTCTAAATCGTCTGCTCTTAATTAATAAGATTTTATTTTTAAATCGTAGCTTACAAAAACATTCGGTGCTGCTTAAAGTTGTCCTACAAGCATCAAAATGAATTTTTGACTTCTTGAATGTGCACTTTGATGTTGTACTTTCACTCAAATCGGCCATTTTATTAAATAGGTGAAAATTTTAGCCACTATCTCTTTAGATATTTTCCTTATAGGTTTTATTACTTGGAATCTTCCTGAAGCTAGTTTTAAATCGATTATATTCACAGCAGTTACTGTATGTTGTTAGTTGTTATGCCCTAAATATATATGTTATGATTTTTAAATTAAAAAAAATGTACTAAGAATATGAAATTTAATCGTAACTTGAACCATTTTGAAAATAAATAAATGAATAATTCGTAATCAATACACACTTTGCTGTTTTGTCGTACATACATATAATACTTTTTATCTAAATGCAAGAAAACATGTTAAGTAAAACGGATTTAATAATCTGCTGGTTTTCCAAGGAAAATGTATTAATATTGTTTAAGTGTTGAAAGGAAAACCTTCTTCAGCATATAGAAAGGCATCTAAATTCTGAATTAATTATTGCAACAAAAATCGTTAAAAAATAGTCTGTCCATAGCTTTCAGGAATCAATGATGAGCCAATAACTTGTGTGCCTTAGTGAGTGTATGTGATCTCTTATATGTCTCTGACAATGAGAATTTCCCTAATGGCATTATATTGATCATGAAAAAAAAATCAGAGGTGTATTAAAGGATTCATAGGTTAAGTATTTTTATTTCTTTATTAATATAATATAGCCATCTGTATTTGCCAATTTTGTTTTATACGCTTTTCTGTTCACCCATTAAATGGCGAATAACCAGAGCTGTAGTGTGTTTTTTATTATCAATTATTTTTGATGAGCTTCATATAGGCCTCCAGTTGAAATATACTGAAATGAAAGATCAAAAATGCTTAGCATTTTTATACTTTTGCACTTTTATACTTTGTAATGCTACTTACATTTTGACTGTGCATTACCAAAGTTATATTTTTAAACTATAAGTTTTCCTTTCCTTAGTTTGGTTTCAGTACTCCTTTTTTTCTTCTAGTGCTTAAAACCTTAAAGCTGGCAGATTGAATAATTCTTATTTTTCTTTAAAGTAATTATGAAAATGTAGAGCCTTTTTTTAATGTTCTTTATGGTGTAAAAGCATGTTTAATGTTTTGATTAATAGTAATAAGAATGAAGATTTCTTATTATCACTTAAAGACACATCATGCAGGTTGTCTAAAGTTGGTGGTTGTGTATGGTGTACAAAAAGAAGACATGTTGACCATTCTTCTCTAGGCATTTTTGCATTTGCTCAGGTACTGCAAGTGATAGTGGATTTGCAGTATGCTAAACCAAACAAACTTATAGATAATGCTGAAAAATGTTATGGGGCCATTCCAGCAAAACACTGCCACTTTTTCCCACTCATTACGCTCATATATTTCATTAACTTTTTAGGTCCATTCATTTCACACTCCAGGGTCCCCCGTACCTACCACAGCTTCGTGGTTTAACCGGGATAGGGCCCTGAAGAGCGCTCTGTTCTTAATTTTGAACTAGAACTTAGGGTCGAGCAAACCCTAGGCTTAGCACCCCCAGAGGTATCGTTTCACTTGGAGGACTTTGTGACCACGACATTTTTAACGCCTCCCAGCCACCATTAATCAAGACGGTGGATCTTTGATTGGTTGGGATCGAACCCGGGTCCCTCTGGACACAAGTCCGATGTCTTACCGATCGGGCCACCACGGCCCACCAGTAGTCTGCTTTAGTAGGTCTGCTGCGGTAGTCCGAATAGTCTGGACCTTTTAGGTCCAGACTATTCTCTACTAAAATTCGTATAGAAGTTTTCATTTCGAGACGGGCGGTACAACTGTTTAACCTCGGATCTCCTTTCCTCTGAAGACGGGAAGGTGTAACGGCGAGCACTGAGGTTTTATGACTTTGTGGTTTGAATATAAAGCCGTAATCTCCCAGTAAGGAAATTATGAAACCTTGGAAAAATCCCCGGCTCCAAAGGATAGAAGCAAAAATTTTAACCCTGTCTTCAAAGGAAAAAAGACTTGCGGTACAGCATGTGTACCACCTGGTCCTTAAAGGTTAACAAGCAGTAATTTTAAAAGGTGATGAATAAAGTTTTTGCCAAAGAAATCCCACACGGGTTTGTGATTTCTTGAACAAGAAAATTTTGTTCATTATCCTTTAAAATCATCACTTTTTTAAAAAATACATGAGCATCATGCGCTGGACCCCTGTGGCAGAAAGCTGCCAACATGGGGACATTGTCGCAGAATCAGGGAGACTATCAGAAAGATTTTTGTGATTGGGAGAAAAAAAAGGCTAAGAAAAAAAATATTATAAAACAGCCACTAGAAAAAAAAACTAATGAATCTATAGTATTAATGTTAACATTTTTATAAATATAAACACCTTGTGTTACTGCAGGAGGGTTGCATATATATTTATTATTGTAGAATATTCTAGGGTTGCAGAAAGAAATTGGTTCTAGAAAATTTGTCGCAGAAAGCCGAAAAAAATTCTGCCACAGGGTATAGGACTATATGTCGACTTTTTCGTGAAATGACCTTAGTGATACAAGCTTTGTCTGTTGTTGATACTAGTAGGAAAAGTGTTATTTTGAATGTTATAAAATCTAAAACAAGTGGAGAGTGTTTGAATCATTATCCAAGAAGATTAATTTTTGGCTAAAAGCAGGAGGAACAATTACAGGTTTGGATACCCATTGAAGCTGAATAAAAATACATAAAATATTTTCGTGTGCCTTTTTGGATCTTCTTTGGGCCCCTATTGCCGCCTCACAATTTGGCCGTGGTAGCCTGATCGGTAAATCGTCGGACTATCTCCCCACGCCGTTCTAGTGAATTTCTTTTTATCTTTGGAGAAAATGGTTTGCTTGTATTATCAAATGCTGATAAACTTTGAAGGTAAGGGCAAGAAAGGCTAAACTAAGAGATTCAAAGAGGAGAGCAGGGAACATGGAAAGCTGCCTAAAGAGGGGTAGGGTGTAGTTCCTCATAAAAATGAGGGTAGGTGGGAGGTGCTTATTTACGTTGTTTGTGCTTTATTTACGTTGATTTTTAACTTCAAATATAGGTGGGAGGGTCATTTATTTTTTTTTTTCACTGAGTTATGTTCAACTTAGTTAATTTTTTCCAGCTCTTTGCTCATTGTGTATATTTGAACAATGCTGACTGCTTAGTATTTAATTTATTTTGTCTATATTACTTATTACATAAATCTAAAAATATTTTAAAAATATTTCTGAAAATTGTTACTTTTCAAATTTCAGATTTCTTCACTACATATACACTTGCAAGCATTCATTTAACATTTGAAGTATTGCTTAGTTATGGATGACTAATGTCTGATACAAAACAGACTAAGCTTCCTGCAAAAAATGTCATTCAAGGTAAGTATTTATTACCAAAAAAAAGCATTTTCTTTTAGTTTGAATTTAAAAATGTATTAATGTACTATAGGGGATAAATTTTGGAGAAAAATCATGGATAATCTAAAATGTTCCAGTTTAGAGAATCAAGTTTACATGTGATATAGATCTTCTATTATTAAACTGCTAGTGTGGTAGTTCTTCAATCACAAGACTTTTAAGCAAAAGCCAAATAAAAAAACATGATTTAGCATTATTTTTTTTTGCCTGCTGATCCACCCACCCTTACATGCTTAAGGAGAAGAAAATCACTTAGTTTTTGAAACTGTGCTAATATAAAATACAGTTAAACCTCTTTTTACAGGATTTATTTCACATGTTGTCTCGCTTCTGAAATCATTGTTTCGGTTGGTCGATGATAATTGTAATACGGATGATGTTAAAACGTTCTGGATTTTATGTTTCTTTTCTAAATAAAATCCACTACGTATGTTTTTCTAAAAACAGATCAAAATGACATTCTCTCTACATGACTCAGACTGACTTTTTTGGGGGTTGTTTTTTCCAAGACTGATCTTGACTTTGTTGTTTGGAGTTATTCTGACATGGTTCTCTTTCTGTTTCTTCTTTTATTATCTGATTGCCAGCAGGGGCTGATTACTGAATAGGCCAACTAGGCTGCAGCCTAGGGCCCCCACAATTAATGGGGCCCCAAATGGCTAAAATTGCTCTAGTCAATGTCTAAATCTGTTTTATCTGATGCCTAAAACTGTAAAGCTTCTGTGCAGGGGGCCCCAAAAAAAGTATTTGGTCTAGGGCTCCGTCCCAGACAACACACCATAGCCAAAAGCCATCTACTAGATATCCACTGGCTATTGAAAGTAGATATTGCAAAATCCACTAGATATCCATGGGATATCTACAAATCTCCACAATATCCACCAAAGGTTAGAAAGGTTGCATCCATGGCACGTCTCAGAGAGGTTTGGATATCGCGATATCTGCTGGATATGCAATGGATATCCCTTAGATATTATGGATTAAGGATGGATATCCATGAGATGTGTCAGATGTAGATTACATCTGTTAGATATCCAAGGGCTATGGCTATTTGGATAGCTTAAAGACGTCTAGAATATCCTTGTTGTGTGTGTTCTTAGCAGTGAGAATATAAATTGCATCTTTGAAAATTTAAATACAAAGTCATTAAATTTACAGAACAAATTGAGAAATGAAAAACTAAGAATTTTTTTTAATTATATATCTTTAAATTTTCTCCCTTTAACACATTTACTTCATAAAAATAGTGACTTTGTAATTAATATTATTAGTAAAAAATACAATCTATTATTCAGACTTTTTTTGAAAAAATCACAACTGTTATTAAATAATGACCTTACTCCAGTTTTATGCACTTCATTTACATCTATTAATGATCCTAATGATTTTTTTTTTCAATAATTATGTTATTTTGATTTATAAATTGATCCATATTATTTGTGTACTAAGCCTGCATTTGAATATAAATTGCATTTTTTTTTAAATTTAAATACAAAGTCATTATTTTTGCAGAAAGGATTGAGGAATTAAAAACTTAGTAATTTCTTTTAATTACATCTTTAAAAATTACCCTTTTAAAATATTTACTTCAGAAAATAGTGACTTTGTATGAAATATTTTTAATAAAAATGCAATCTATGTCAAAACAGGACTTTTATACGAAATTTATTATTATTTTTTTAAATTTATCTGATTTTAAAAATTTTATTTTAAATTAAAATTCACCAATATTTCTCTTTATTTTGTTAAAATCACTTTTAAGTAATGACCTTATTGCAATTTTATGAATTTCATTAATATTTATTAATGATCCTAATCATTTTTATGCAATGACACTATAACAATGTGTTAAGAGTCTGTAATGATTATAAAAAAGAATACTGAAAATAGTACTAAGATAATATAATAGTAATGCAGTTGAATATGTTACTCGTCTTTCACTAATAATACCATGTCTTACGTTATATTTATTTGATCAACAGTTTTCCGAAGAATTATACTTGGAAAATTTAAAGTACCTTTATTAATTATCCTTGTGTCCTAGTTTTTTTTTTTTTTAATGAATTGAACAGCTGATAATTTATATTCTAGAAATTATTCCGAAGGAAATTTTAGTTTGCACTTCATTTTCAATATTTTCCGCATCCTCATTTAAATTTGTTTAAAAAAGAATTTAGTTTATTGAAAAAAACCCGACAACTCAATTTTTGTCACATGCTATGTATGCATCATATTCAGCAAAGTGCATTTTATTTATATTCATTTAAAATCACTAAAAATTGTTTTTTATAAAAAATTCAAAGCAATATTTAACTTTTTAAATTAATATTTTAGCAGTATTTAAGGGCAAAAAGAGATCAATACATACACATACCAAGGGTGCTTTCATAAGTTTTTCAATAGAGAAACAACAATGACAACTTCTCGAGTAATGACAAGGGCACAATCAGAAAATTGTTCGAAGATAAAGTCGCCCGAGAACCTTCGGTTTTAATCATAATGTTAATCCTAGTACTGTAATACTAGTCAAGCCCAATTAATAGAATAGCTAATTTGCCGCACAAATTTTTCCAATAAATAGGATATTCTATTATACGGGACCAATAAAAGCACATTGCAATGTTTTGGTACACTAAAAGTTTATTAAACTAAGAGAGATTTTTTTCACTAATATTCCAATGCAGTGACTCAAAAGGATACTATAGCCCCACTAAGACAGAAAATTCAGGTTATGTCACCGAGTCACAAAGTACTCTGTTGAAATAGATAAATGCCTGTGTGCATAAAAATAAAAGCATATAAAACGTTGAAAGGCACAAATGCGCAGAAATACTGCAGATACGGGTTTCGGCATTACAAGGAACGCCTTTTTCAGTGCGAAGATGTGAGCTTTCTGTGCATTCATAAGCTCACATTGCAAAAGGCATTCTTTGTAATGCCGAAACATGTGTCTGCAATATTCCTGCGCGTTTGTGCTTTTCAACATTGTTTTGTATGCTTTCAAACTCAGTTGAATTTTGAAAGCTTAAGCTGACACATGTGACTAAAATTTGAAATAGTTACCCTTTCGTTACTAATCGAAGACATCAGAGTTTGTAATAATTTGTAAGTAACTGGATTTTTAAGTTTTTGTGTTTGAAAAAAAACATACACTTTCCCTTCTATTCATTTGTGTTTTTTCAAATCTGTTACTATAACTTTCATAACAAAACAATGTTAGGATAAATGTTTAAGCTCTTACTTTAAAAGAAATTCATACATCAGAAATAAAATACTTGTATCTTCAGCCCAGCTTAAACGACTACTGTCAGTTTCAAGAAATATTATTCGATTAAACGGGGTATTCGTTTAAGCGGGGATCTTTAACATTGCATCTGTGGCATGGGGAACATTCGGTTCAGAGAGATTTTATCCGTATAAGCGGGGTATTCGTTTATCCGTTACCTGATTTAGCGGGTACGATAGCATATCAGAAAAATAAATGAAATTCCACTATTTTTCTCGTAAGTACAAAATAATATAAACTGGCGGAAAAAAAAATCCCAACACCAAGAAAAAATTGCCGTAGAGTAATGAAATTTGGGTAATGCAATTGTCTAGTTAATATGTTTAATTGATTAAATGTACAAGATCACTGGCTAATTTAAACTCAAGATAATGCTGTGCAAATGTGAAATTATGTTAATTTAATAGAGGGTGTAACCTCCAAAATTTTGAAGGCAAGCCTGCAAGCGTGCATGCATTATGTCATACAGGTGCCGAATGTCACTTTGTGCTATGGAGTTCCATGCTTGTTGCACTTGCTGTGTTAATACTAGGACCGTCATTGCTGACTGTGGATGATGCTCGAGGTACCATCCCATGATATCCCATACGTTATCAATTGGAGACAGACCTGGTGATTTTGCAGGTCATGGTAACATGTCAGCACTCTGTAGAGCACATTGCGTTACAGCAGCGATGTGAGGGCGAGCGTTATCCGGTTGGAAAACGCCCCATTGAATGCTACTCATGAAGGGCTGTACTACTGGTTAAATTAACAGAATGACGACAAATTTTCAGTCAGTGAGTTTGGGATAACCACAAGAATGCCCCTGCTGTCGTAGGAAATTGCTCCAGAGACCATAACTCCAGGTGTGACTCCCGTGTGTCTAGGCTGTAGACCGCTTGGATGCAAGCTGTCCCCTGGCCTCTTTCTGACCAATATACAGCCACCACTGGCACTAATTCAGAATCTGTTTTCATCAGAAATTACAACAGATCTCCACTCCGACCTCCAGTGAGTTCTGTCGTGGCACCACTGCCGTCGGAAAAGGCAATGGTTTGCAGTCAATGGAATAGGGGCTACAGGCTGCCTGGCTCGGAGCTGTCCTTGAAGTAAACAGTTTCTTACCGTTCCTTGGGTCACGATGGTACCAACTGCAGCTCGAATGTCAGCCGCAGATGCAGTACGATGCGCCACAGCCATACGCAAGATTCGGCGATCTTCCTTCTCAGTCGTGCCACGTGGCAGCTCGGAACTCGATCTTTTTGAGGTAGTACCATCCCTTGCCCATAACTCCCAATAATCATGCATGGTGGAAACATTAACACCCAAGTCTTTCTGCAATATCGCGAAATGAAAATCCACCTTCTCGTAGCCAAATTGTACGACCTCGTTTAAACTCGGTGAGCTGTTGATAATGGCTTCTTCGTCTTCTTAAAGGCATTCCTGGCTAACATGAACGCAATTCGTCAAATTTCACGGAAAAATAATACACACGAGCTTCACAACACGCATTTAAAACAAGCCTTATTTGCATGTTCTGAGTGACGCCAGCTGCGCCACACTTATGCGTGGAACACGAAATTTCAATCGATGTCATCTTTCAGTTGTATAAACACGCCTACCAAATTTCGTTTATCTAACACAAGTCTTTCTTGGTGTTGGGATTTTTTTTTCCGCCAGTGTATTTTTGGATACAAATGCTACATTAACAAATTTTTTAACTATCTTCATTCTTATATTGTCTATCATTTAAGAATGTATAATCTGGAAAAAAAAAATGTAATAGGTAAATATGAAAATAGTTATTCAGTTGAATTTCATATATGAAAACTGACCTTTATTAAAATTTTTGAAGTTCCTAGTCAAATGACCTACCTTTATATGATATTTCCTTCACATATACAGCAACAGCAATCTACTTTTTAAACAAAATTCTACATAATAAAAAAAGCAGTAATGCCATCAAAGTGCTAAAAATTTTTTATTGACTAAAATACTTTAAAAAATGCACAAAAATAACATATCATAGGTGCGAATCTTTTAAAAAGTGAGTGTTGAAAAGATTTTGTTCCATTTTTTTAAAAAAACATGTCGAACTTTGATTTACTTCAACAAATTTTTATCAACAACTTCCATGTCTGAATCTGTTGTGATGAGCGAAGAACTTTCGATCATCCTTAGTTCTAACTAAAACAGGGTGGCAAACATAAATAAATATAGCAATACATTTATAAATAATACAAACACTTGTAATTTTTCTGATATCAACCTAATAAATAAATAAATAAAGCATTATTTTAATGCACAGATTTAGAATTCAAATTACATCATAAAAAGTTGAAGTACAGTCGAGTTTACTTAATGGAGTAGCCAGTTAATTTGCCATGTAAAATTATTTTAATAACGGGATATTCCACATTACAGGATCTAAACAACACATATCAGCAGTTAAGTGCTTTGCAAAGTTATAGTATTATTAAATACGCGGGATATTCTTTTCCACAATATTCCAATAAGCAGGTTTGACTGTACAAAATCAAGACAATTACAGCAATAACCAAATTCAGATGCATTTAAGTTCTCTTCCAGCATAAGTACAAACACTTCAAACACTTTAGAACAAAATCTACTTATAAATTATAAAATATACTCACATTAAATGCTTGGGCGTTGCTAAAAGAAGTCGACTTCACAGAGAAGAAACATAAAAGAGAAACTCCATCAATTATAAAAAGTTTCTCCTGAATGTTCTTCTCGGTATTCTCTCTTCGTTTTCCGTTTATGTCGGATAATAACTAAATGTTTGATAATTTGTTAGTCATAACGACTAAATTATGAGTCATATACTTACATGCTTGTCCGACACAGGATACTGCAAACAACTTCAGAGAAGGAACATAGTAATCTATATACTTAGTAATTCACGTGTTTTCACAATGGTTTTAAACATGGCTGATATTCAATACTTGGCGTAAATTCTACTCCGTACGATATTAGGGCAACTACACATCAAATATACAATGGATTTTCAAACATTTGAAACGGGTTTAAAATGTTATGTGTATTGTCTGAATTCATATACCAATATTGCAAAATGTACAGCATCAAGAAGTTTTCAAACTTAACAGAAACGTAAAAAAACAACATTTCAAACATAGCATTTTCTACTGTATTACAAAAAATGATTAATAATAGGGCATATCTCACCAATGAAAATGCTGCTAAGTAATACATCATCACAAGTAGAAGACTCAATATTGGATCTTTTTATACTGTTATTCATAAGGGAAAGAATAAAATGCAATCACTATCATTTTCGTGCAAACACATTTTCAAGACACATTTACAGGTCAAAAGTTATACAAACTGAATGGATTTCTTTAGAGGAAAGCATGCTTAAAATTAATGACCAAATTGTTAATTCATGAACATCAAACGTTTTAAAGTTTGGATAACTAGCTGATTTCTAGACTAGAAATAAGCTAATTGACGAAATGCAGACCGAACATACAGGAACAGAAATCAACGTTCTAGAAGTTAGGGTTAAACTTGTAGTTCTAAGAAGATTCTTATATGTCAAAAATAATCGCCAAGTTTAAAATTATTCAGCGGAAACAAACAAAAAACAGTCGATAAACTTTCAAAACAGCTCAATTACCAAACAGATTTGTAAAACTTCTAACACAGAAGCAACGGTGAAATTTCACCGCTATTCCAGTCAAACGAACGAGCTGCAGATAACACAGTAACAAAACTTTTACTATAAGAAATATTCAAAAAAAAAAGTTATCAATTACATCTAAAGCACTTAATAAGAAAGGTAACTTACATTGTCATTGCAATCACAGCGAAGAATATGAAACACAACAAAATTGACTAATTTTGAGCAAGCTTGAATCGCAGCGCCGTATCGTGACTTTGGAAATCAACAAAGTTGAGAAGAAGTTAAAGTTTTCTCACCACACATTTTGAAAAAAAAATGAATCGAAAAAAATAAAACTCACTTTAAATCAATAAACTTTTTAATTAAAAGACTTTTTCCTCACAGGCATAATATAAATAAATCAAGCCATATCTAAAAGTTAAATGACTTCAAGATATCCTTAAAGTAGACATTCATGGACATTTATAATGCAACAAACGAGATTACGCAGTCATCCAAAAGCTATCCAAATATCTATATCTAAAACATGTAACTATCTGGATATCTATACGCGATCTAAATATCCATATCCATAATCTGGATATCCGTAAGCTATCCAAATATTCATATCCAAAACACGTAACCGAATGGATATCCAGACAATATCTGACAAATCCATATCCATGATATAGACGTACCTGGATATCTATCAGATGAGTGGTAAATCCAAGAGACGTCTGGATATATGATGGACCTATTTGGATATCTTAGAGATATTTGGTGTTGTCTGGGGTGATATCTTAATCAGGCCCTGATTGCCAGTGAGTGGTAGGCCTAAGAGGTTTGTTCCAATTGTTAAATTTTCTCACAACAATTGAGAAGCTGAGCTGCCGACACGCTCCCATTGTATTTCAGGACCATTGAAGTGATTGATTGCAGCATATTCCAGGGCTAGAAAAATCTTTGAAAATTTTACATGCCCTGCAGAGCATATGTTTGTTTAAAAATGCACCAATAAAATTTCTACATCCTCAGTTTTTGCTATTTGAAAAAGTAAAAACATTTAATTTTTCATATAATATTAATCAGACAAAAAATAAATTGACAGCTTTATATCTGAATCAAGAATTATTTTAATACGAATCATTATCTCGATGAGGACATCTATCTTGTCAGACCTGATTTCTCTTTGCTGACACATGCCCAATAGGGGATCGCTTCCACTCGAACCAGAAACAGCAAACAAGGCAGATTACTCGCTGACTTAGCCGAAGATTTGTAATAATTTCATGTTTGTCCAAATATGATTTTATCTGTCCCTCGTGAAATGAATTTTGAGCTTTGGTAAGGATGCGGCAATTTTCCAATAAAATGCAAAATGGTGCAGTTTTGGAAAGAAATATTTGATTTAAAAAATATATGACTGGTCGGGCATGTAAGTGTGTAAGATTCATGCCCAATTGGAATTTTTACCGACCGAGGCAATCTAATTTTCAAGCCTTGGCATACTGTAAAACGTTTTAATTCCAAGGTACTAGTTGAATATTGTAATTACTTTCTGAATTATGCTACCGTAACCTTCAATTTATTTCTGGAAAAGTGAAATTTTGTGCGCACATTTTGAGAGCGTAGATTTTGCTCTTTTTATACCTTTCTAACTCTATTGAATTCAACTTTTTTGTTTGCTGAACTCATATTTATGGTAGGAAGAAATAATCCGTGATAAGAGTTAATTTGAATCCGAGTCATTTTTCTGATTTATGAATACTTTGTCACCGCTTTTTTTACTTGAAAGAAAGATGTCTGAAAGAAATTTTTTTGCTCTGTAGTCCTATAGGCTGAAATACTCAAAAAAGCTAAGGAATTTTATGGCCTTAAAATCGATCTTGTTAAATCTTAAGGTATTGTAAATTCAACTTTGGCGAACTACTTTTAAGCAAGAAGTTTCACTTTAGTTATGCTGAAACACACGGAAAATCAACAAAGAAGTGAAAAACTGTCAAAACATCTCTATATGATTTGGTAAACATTTTGATGGAGTGGTTGAAGAAAGCTTGGGCAGCAAAAATTTTAATAAACAGATCCATTCTGAAGCAAAAGCCTCTTGAAATGATTGTAAAGTTGAAACTCTACAGCTTCACCATATCAAATAGGTGCTTCAACATTAAAATAAGAGAATAATCATTTTATTTTAAATCAATATATGGAGAAGCACATTGTACGAATGTTATAACTATATACACCTGTAGCAGTAGCGAGGCGTGACTTCAAGCGTCAGTCATCGCTAACTTTCAGGTCCCAAAAGAAATATACCAGCCCATATGTTTCGCTCAGGGTTGTTTGTGATAAGAAATTTCTGAAAATTTTGGGCTGCCGTTTCCGAAATTTAATTTTTCAGTTTTCGAAAATTTTATTTCCGTTGAAGCAGGAAATTCTCCTCACACAATAAATGAAGTATACTTTAAAATGATAAAAATCATTCATGTTGTTTTTATGAGTTTTAAAACTAAAAAATTCAACTTACCTTGTAAAAATCTTGGTTCACAGATGCTTCTTTTTCAATTTGAAAAGTTCAAGCTTGCTGAAATGCAAAGCTCGAACGGCAACGCGCACTACTTTTTATGAAAAACATTTTAATTGAAACTAAAGAGAGAGAGTAAAAAAACAAAACCATGCACACATATATTCGTTTTCGAAAGTTCGATGAAGTTCCAAAACACAAAAGGTAACAGTGTTTTCCCGCATGCAAAACTACTGTTGCAAACAATATTGTCTTCGACACGTCAGGTCATATTGGCGCCATCGTAAGATAACAATATTTTTCTAACCACAAGCCCTTTTTTTGAAAAATGTGACGCACCGAATTGAAAAAAATATATAAAAGAATAAACGAAACAGGAGAAAAAAATCTCTACCCTTCCCCATCCAACCCCCACGATCCGTCAAAACTGAGAGTTGGAGTAAAAACAAAATGCTTTGCACATAAAATTTCCGCGGGTAATCGCCGATGACTCGTACGACATTTAAGGGAAGCTGTGAAAGAATCTGATTGGCTGAAATGGCTGACAAGCGAAAAAACTTGCGCGCGCACACACAAAACCGATGCGATATCTTTAGTGATGAGTGAAGGTCACGCCTAATCGTTTACTCAACAGATGGCACCACTAAAATAAAATTATTTGGAATATTAAATGATCCGAAAAAATAATCTGAAAATAAAATTTTTAAAACTTTAATTCTTCCAGTGCAAAACGAGGTTTGCCTTCAGGTCATCGGCGAATCGTTCGATGACTTGAGGCCTCGCTACTGACCTGTAGAAAGAGAGGATTTTGCCTAACTGATTAAAATATTGCAATCTGAGAGATATGCGTGCCATTTTACAGTATTTGAATGTTGCAAACTATATTTCCAAAATTTGAACTCTTTTTTTTTTTTCCCTCTCCAATTAGGCTGTATAGGATTCTTTAGCCTTTTGCAGACCTAGTGTTATTCTCCAATATGGCATCCAGTTTCTCATGTGCCACCTTTAGGGACAGATAATTTTGATGCCCTGTATCCACCAGAGGGAGGCGCTGAGCTCTTTATTTTAACTGCACTAGGAATTTAATTTTGTCTAGGGTATTCAAATCCAACTTTGAACATTAACATTCATTTTTAAGATATCAAATTTAATTCTGTTTTGCTTGTGTAGAAGACCTACTAACATGCAAACTTTAAAAAAAGAAAAGAAAAAAATGGGCTAATTATACAGTAAATCAAATAGTTATGATATAAAGCCATGGTTTGAACTCTATTAATGAACATTCATTGACAAGTTAATCAAAGTTGAGCTCCATTCTCTTTAAATGTAGCTATTCTTTACTATTATTTTTTTTTTGTCATTCTACACATTGATTTAAACACATTTTTACACCCGAGTTGATGTTTAAAAAGTCACAAAAAGCGAATTTTGTATCTAAAGTAATTTTTTTGCATATTTTCACGTCACATTACACATATGCCATTAATGGCATTGAAAAGTGCAATTATTGTGATCTAAGTTTTTGACTTGGCAACCATTTATTTGGCTGCTGTTAAAAGAAATAGGTTCCTTGTTGCAGTTTATCAAAACATTGTTCCCAATATTGGAAAAAAAAGAAAAAATATATCATTGAAACTGAGAGTGAAATTATTATTGTTTATTTTAGTCTCAAGTTTTTTTTTTCAACTACTCTGAATTCCATGCGCAATTTAAATTTTTAATACTTAGGAAATTTTCTAAAATGAAAGATCACAACTTATGATACTGGTATTGATTCATATATTTGTAATTAGTTTGTTTTTAATATATAGTAAATTCTGAAGAAAAAAATCCATTTTACCAGGGTAGTGGGTTTTACCAAGTGGGCCCACCGTGGGCCCGGTTAAGCAAACCCTGCATAGTTTCACCCCTTCGAATATACGGATAGTATTGCTGTAATCAAAAGATTCGTTTCCTACTTTTCATATTTCCTTATTAATCTTTGAAATAAGCTGTTGACAAAACTGTTTCTAAACATGTTAATAGCGATGCAATACCAAAAGAAAAAAGAAAAAAATGCTTATAATGTTGCTACTACTAAATTACTATAGTGTAAATTTAATATTTGCTTTCATTGCTTTTCATATCAAACTCATGTAAGCACTAAATCCAGTAGCTTGTATAGTCCCATTCTGTGCAATTTTTGTGTGAATATCATTGATAATTTGGATGTAAACAAAATGAACTGCACATTTAATTTCCTATGTAGTAACTTACCAGAAAATGGCATTTTGTGCCATGCCTAATTTCATAGCGAGTTTTTTTCCACAAAATGTATGTTTGTAAAACTGTAGTGCATATTACACAGTCGACGCTCGATATAACGACCGTCTCCGTCCTACAGAAAACGGTCTTTATAACGAGTGGTCGCTATAAGAGGTAGTACATAGAGTATATTGGGATATAGTTGGGGGTTTTCTCACCGGTCGTTATATTAGGATGGCCTTTATAACGTGTGGTCGTTATAACGAGCGTCGACTGTACTTATTTAATTTGGTGCTAAAATAAAACATAAAGAACATTGATTTCTAACTTAAGTTTTTTTTTTTATATTTGACGTTTAAGCCTATAAACAACAAGTGGACATTAAATCCTATAGTTTTCAGTTTTTGGGTGGCAAAGACTTATTTTTGCCAGGGACGTTTTTACTTTTTTCCTCATGTATTTTTTTCTCTTGCTCTGGTAAAAACTTGCACTGTCTTTCAATAACTACCGAGAGACACAATCAAGTGTACAAATGCAAAAGTAATATTTTTCAATTTATTTTTATTCTCTTTGTCTAAATATCTAAGGAATAAAAAAAAAAAAAAAAAAAAAAAAAAAAAAAAAAAAAAAAAAATGCAATACAATTTCTTCCACATCTGATTTTGTAATTTTAACCTTTTGCAGGCACTCTTTTTGCTACTCCTGCACAAATAAGACAGTGGACCTTAGTGAAGCCATCAGCTGTCAATTCTACACCCACTAAAGCAAAAAAAGGTAAGTTTTGTTTCATACAATGCATGTTGTTTTCGTAACAAATGTTTAAAAACTTTAAGTGAGGATGCTTTTAGCTCACATTAATGAAGGGAGTGCTAGTTTTTAGATTTGTAATCAAAAGAATTGTTGTAAAAAATGTTGAAAAAAGTTTGTACTTTTATAAATTACGATGTGTTGCTAAACTTTTTTTTTTTTGAAAAATATACTTTTTAGGTATTCCAAAGACTTGAATTTTCATGTTTTAGGAATATTGAGCTTACATGCATATTCAATTTTTCTTTAGTACTTTCGTTTTTTGTCTTCAAGTATAATTTCTCTTTTTACAGTCTAAGTTCTTCAATATTATGAATAAAACAACATACTTATCTGTTTTATTTTTTTTTAAATATTAAATTTGATTTTCATAATAAAACTACATATTGATTTTTTAAAAATTTATTAATTAGTTTTTCAACAGAGAAGTTTTTAAATTACATTTTGAAATTTGAAAAACATTTGAATTAATCTGATATTTCCAGTTCTTAAAAAATCTTGTTTTCTTTATGGAAACATTTAGCAAAAATGGATTTTATTCATGCAAGTGATTTTAAAAGAATGTAACAAAAATAAATGCTCATACTGCTTAGATTTTAGGTTCTCTTTCGTGTGGGCAAGTCTTGTTATGCATGTAAAATTTATAATAAATTAAATTTTGATATAGTTGTCAAAAGTAGCCCTCTTTATCATTAAAATCTTTTACCCCCTCAGCAATGTTTGAATGATGTATATGTTTCTGTAAAAATGTATCTTCACATATGTAATTATTTTAAAAATATATCTTCTGCATTATATTTTGAAATTAGCTACTTAAAAGTACTTTCCTACATTATATTTTACGTTTCTTGATGCTTTTGTAAGAAGAAACCCTAGTTCCTTTTCCAAGTTAAATACTCCCCTGCATCAGCTGTACAGTATGTGAAGTAAATAAATCCTTTAGAAAAAAATGAAATATATTGTGTACAGTTTATTTGAGTGTTCAGTAGAATTTATGCTCTGCAAAATTTTAAATGTTCAGGGTTTCTACAAATTCGGTTCAGTTTTTAAAAATCAGAAAACTAACTAAATCAGAAGGTCACCCCCCCCCCCCCAAAAAAAAAAAAATCTTAAAGAAACTTGAAACTTGTTATTAGCTTCGTGTAGCAACTGAGAAAAAGTTGCATTTAAAGTACAAGTGGAGTGGAAAAAAGGACTTTTTATTTGAAACATAGGTTATTTGATTAAAATTCATATTTAATAAAAATAATAATTATTTAAACAAAGTTTCAATAAAACTCGATTGTTTGAATAAGTTTTCGAAAATTTTAAGAAGTGACTGAAACAATTTCTTTAAAAAATGTTACTTACAAATAAATTGGTGGGTAGAAGGGATGTAAAACTTTTTTTACAAAGACATTCAAGAATCCTGCAAGAGCATTAAGCATAACTGTTAAATGTTTTATTGAATGTGAAGTGCTACTTATTCATTTATGTTTTTTTACCAAAAAAGAACTAATTACTCTTAAAATAAATCCCGTTACAGTAACAAAGCTCAAATAAAAGTAAGACTAAAGTTGCAAATTAAAACAACAATTAGAGCTAATCAAACAGTTATAAAGCCAAACATATAATTTTAAAATCAATTAAAGGTGTGTTAAAGCTGTCCAAACCTCTACTATATTTGTTAAGAACTTTATGAAATTTGTATTAACAATTTTCAATGTAACTAATGAATCTTAAAGACATTTTAAATAACCAGCGATTTCCCAGTGCATATTGTTACGGTATTAATTTTGTTGATTTTACTGTAGCTTAGGTTATTGAGTAAAATCTTGAGAGAGAGAGATGTAGGATCATTATTTTTTAGTTTTAAAATATCGAAAAGCAAATCAAATGATATCCAGTTAACCAAAATAGTGACTGTTGATATTTGCAATATTATCGAGTATAAAAATAAAATTTAATATTGATAAGTACTTTATGTGCTTTTTCTTGGAAACTTTTACAGCCTAGCATTTATCTTAAAATTCACCACATTCAGACTAAATGGATTTTAAGTGGTTTGTTGAATTAAAAGTTGAGACCATATGCCCAAAATTTAAAAAATGATTTTTTTGTGTATGTTTCTTTATTGTATTTAGAACTAATAGTAATTATGAACGATATTTTGAAATAGTTTATCCTTGTGTATCTCAACTCAGTTTAATTTATTTATAAATTAGGTATTTATTTTCTTGCCATCACTATTATAAATATGCTCAAACAATAATGGGAAAATGATTGTAGTCTGTAGACTCACAGCCAGTATTCAGCATATATTCATGTCATTGTAAATTGTTTTTTTACTCAGCTGTTTGCCTACATTATACTTTAAAATATTTTTATTTTAAAACATGACAATATGTTTTAAAATTATGTCCTTAGTTTCATTCTGATTGCTTGTTACACATGAAATAAAATTTATTTTGAGAATTAAATTTTTCTTATGTGAAATTATAATTTCTTTCATTTTCGTTCACAAGCATTATTTTTCCATTACTTTTCACATAGTCGAAAAATTTAGACACTGTTCTTTCCACTTATGTTGATGGTATTGTCATTCCTTTGAAAATTATGACTTAGTAGGACCCTAAGTATGACCTTAAATGGATATCAACTGTTGTATTTTTATGTCTGTTTTTCTGGGATTGATTATCTTGTTCTGAAATTGCTATTGATTTGCTTGATTGGAGCTTGGATGTAGTGTAAGGGAACTTATTTACTAGGCAAGGTGGGTGAATGTAGTGATCAAGGCAGTGTTGCGGATAAGAACAGGGTTATGGCTTCCATCTGGTGGATTAAGAAATTATTGCAGGGTAAGTGATTTGATTCTCTAAGTTGTTTGGTGGCATTGTCAATGCAGAGCATGTGTTCTTCGGTCATTTCACTGAAAAAAGTCTTGTACTTTTGTTTGGAATGCATAGGTACTGTGTTGTTAATTTTCCCAGTTCTAATTCCTGTACTGCCTGATTGGAAATTGATATGTCTTACGGATGTATTTTATTAATTTGGACTGTTATACTGTGGCAGTGATGTGCGTTTTAACCGCTGCTTGCAGTATAAGTGGTAGAGGTTTGTTTGTTTTCTTGTTGATTGTTTTTTCAGCTTATATCTAATGCAATGTTATTATGCTGTCATATTTCTAAAATTATATTTAAGATATGCTTGCTCTCTTTGATATTTAACTATTGTAATAATTTATTTTGCTTATTACATTTTGGTTTATTTTAGTAATACAGTTTAATGCAGTAAAGACAAGATTTTTAATGATTGCAACAATTTTTGTTTATCAACAGAGAGCGACAAAAACGGTCAACTCTTAGGAACCAAGGAAAAATTTATGGCATGAGACAAATCATTTCCTTGAGTTTATAGACAATTGAGTGTAACATGACATCCAAAGGATTCATATTCTGAACAAACTAATAGTAAAAGTTTTCTGTTTATTGGCCCAGATCTTGTCGGACCCTTGTTAGCAATTAAATGTTGGTTATCAAAAATACTCATTATGATTGATAGACTATAAGTACAACTACAAAAACTCTTAACTGTTACTGATGTACCCATAGTTATTACTTGTAGAGCAGTGACAGCCTTAATTTGTAGTTTTATTACTATTGTAGTTGAATTTTTAAAGTTATTGTTCATATTGTTTTAGTTCATAAGTTCTATTTAATATTTTTTTGTTTGAAAATGGCTCTTTATAGCCTTGAAATGCATACTTTAGAATGTTCTTTCCCTTTGGATTAACATCTTAAATTCGGATAGTTTTCAAATCGGGACGAGATCTGGACATCTGATAACCTTAACTCTGCTTGCACTCTGCACAATTCATTCTACATTAACTATGAATGAGTAGTTAAATAATAAACATTTTGTTTTTTAATTGTTTCTATCAGACTTGGAGTAATTGCCGATTACGTAATCGTAATCCGCGTAATCTATTACATTTTTCTGTAATCGTAATCATAATCATAATTTGGAAATGAAACACATATAATCGTGTAATCGTAATTTTAATCACGTATTTATTGTGTAATCATAATTGTAATCTTTCTTTCAATAATCATAATTTAGCCTTTTAATCGTGTAATCTAACTTTTTTTTTCAAAATATTTTCACACATAAGTTAATCTTAGTTTATGTTTGATATTTTTAAATTCATATTATTTTTAATCAATAAGTATATAAAAGAAGGAAAAGTTGCATATTCATAGATTTTTTAAAACTATTTTATGTTTAAAAGATGTTAAATTTTACTTGAGGATTTTATAAAAATTTCATTTAAGAATTTTAAGAGAATTTTAGTGAGAATTTTTTTAGAACTTTATAATTCCAATATTGGTTACATGTAGACAATTAATAAATTGTCCATATATATTTTTCGCGATAGTAAATTTTTACCAAAATAAATAAATATAGTTAATTTAACAGAATCTAATAAAAATATTACTTGTTGTGTAATATTGTATGATATTTTAAAGAAGTTTTAAATTTTACATGCTTCGTTTTCCTTCCGCTTAACTAATAAAGTACACTGAAACTTGACCCCTCCCCCAACAAAAATTTCTGGATCCTCAACTGTATATCAAAAAATAATATATATTCCTCCGAAAGCTGTAATCGTGTAATCAAAATCGTAATCGGCGTATAATAATCGTAATCAATTTACTTTTTTTACATAATCTAATCGTTGTTGTAATCGTAATAGCGATTTGGCAGAGGACTGTAATCGTAATTGTAATCTCCAATTTTTCATGCTCGTAATCATAATCGTAATCGATTACATTTTCTCGTAATTGACTCCAAGCCTGGTTTCTATCTTAGTAAGTAAGTAATTAAAGTAATTTCAGAACTTTGATCAGTATTTTAGCATTGCATTATAAGCCCTTTTTCGTTTTGTGATATCCATTTTCAGTTTTTTGAGTTTTATTTCTGCACATCTTTTACTTTGTTGTTTTATTTGGCTGTGTAAGAGTCTGATTCAGTACAATCAAAAATTTTCCCTATTATCCTCAAGAGTAATTTTGCAATTTTTCCTTCACAAAAACATTTTGCATACTTGTACTTGATTTGTTTATTGTTTACTGTTCAGTGGTTTTGTTTTGTGAATATTATGGCATTTGGATCTGCACTAGCCTTGATGTATTAATTTATCAATGTTTTTTTGAGAATTGCTGTTGTTCATTACATGTCCCATATATTGGTGGATAAAATCATAATACTGCTTGAGAAGTATGAATATTTAGCTGGCATAGTTTTTTTCATTAAACGAAATATGTAAGCATTTTAGTATATATATCAGAGGTTTGTATTTTGTTATTAAATGCTTACTTTGCATGCTTTAATGATAAAATTGTTTGAATCAGCCAAAATATAATTTTGAAATTTGAATTTAAAAATACTGTTAAGTTCTCGATTTTATCCTTGTACAGTTTTACTTGTAATTTCTCATTTATTAATTTTTAAAAATAGAGTTTGAAACTTTATTATTACATTTCATCATATGTGAGAAACACCTCATTTTTGGTTTGTGTAAAAAATATATTTATTGTTCCTTTTTAAATGTAAACTTAGAATTAAACTCCAATTGGACGTGTTCTTCAAAATTGATTTCATTTTTTTTTGTAATTCTCATAATTTTAGATGAGTTTACAATTATTGTAGGTACACAGTTTTACTATATAACTTAGTTCTAAACTTTTTGGGGTAAAAGGTTTTTAATGAAAATGAATTTTCATTACTGAACTGCTGCTAGAGAGAGGGGAGGAGGGGGTTGCAGGGTTCATTTCATTATTATTATTATTTTTTTCAATTTTTGGTGTTATTCTATGATCTGTTTGCACTGCAACTGATTAAATATTGAACTTTTTAATGTAGCACGTTGCAATCAGCTATTATTTTCTATACTTTTCTTATGACAACTCAAGTATTGCTTCTACCCTGATTGTGTGGAGGGTAGAGGCAATACTTGAGTTGAGTCAGAGAAAAAACTGAAAAGTTTTCTAGTTTTTTCTCTGAGTGTATTTTATAGAGCTCTCTTCAAGCGGTACCCTTTTGCACCCCTCTAGTTGCCACATGAAGTGTCCTTGCATAATAACTGCTGGGGGGGGGGGACCTCAAGGGGAAGTTTTCGTATTCTTTACCTTCTCTTTAAAAAAA
This sequence comes from Uloborus plumipes, assembly GCA_038373865.1. Taxonomy (NCBI): domain Eukaryota; kingdom Metazoa; phylum Arthropoda; class Arachnida; order Araneae; family Uloboridae; genus Uloborus; species Uloborus plumipes. The sequence continues at coordinate 124,518 of JAXGGA010000256.1, forward strand.
AAGTTAACTAAGGGTATGTTTTTAATATCAAGTTTTGAATTTCTTTTCTTTCTAACTTTCTAATTAATAAGACATTCATTTATGGAAGGAAACTTTTAGATCCGTGACCTGACTTCCTTCTAAATTTACTTCTAGCTTTAAATCCTTAAAAATTTCAACTGAAACAACTTGATGTGAATTTTTTTCGTTCCTGTTTAATTCTTGGTCTTAGAGCTTCTGAAAAAAGTTTAAAACTTTAAATTTTCTTTAATCTTCTTCACTTTAGTGCTACTTGCTCTTTTAACTAATAGTTTGTCATGAATTTTCTTCAGTAAATTCCACTATTTTACTTACAGATTGATTAGGCAATAAATTGTTTAATGAATGAAAGTTGCACTTGAAATTTCTTGAAATTAATGCTTTAATGATCATTTTTTTGTCGACTCCTCACCAATGCCAATCAAAAGTCTTTCAAATGTATCCTATAATTTTTCAAAAAGAAAACAAAAAGGATAAATGGAAAAAAAAAAATAATAATAAAAATCCAGAGATCGCCACTTTCTTTTTATCTGTGCAGTTTCAAGTTTAGAAATTAAATTAATCTTGGTAGTAAAAAAAATTATATTTTTTAAAAGGTGAACTTGATCGTTTTTGAACAGAACCAGCAAAAGTAGATTCTAATGGGAAATTAAAATTTTTGGGATAATAGCTTCATAGTACTAGAATAAATATTTTTTCAGTACTCAGATTAAATCATATAAAATCATTATTATCATATGTGAAATAAGCTGATCAATTACGTAAAAAAAATATCGACAACCCAATATCAGTTTGCTATTTAAAAAAATGCTAGTGCATTGAGAAAAGGGAAAACCCTCAACTAGCAATATTCTAGTATTTTTTTTTGTTGCCACACCAATATAGTAAATATGAATCTAAATAAATTATTTACAGTTAATAATATTTATTTAATTGTGATAAAGCGACTCGTGTAACAAATATAGTTAAAATTTCAAATTTAAATGTAAGTGAAACTAATATTTAGAAACATTACCAAATTAAAAATATCTTGTACAAAGTATATTACAGTGCCTACCGCTTATTGAAATCACATTTGTGCCAAGGATATTTGATTTCATTACGCGGCTGATTTTATAAACCGGCATACATAAAATCACAAAAAGAAAAGGTTTTAAAGTGAAAACAAAATAATATAATTAGTTACTATTATCTAAATTTAAAATTAAGTTAATTAAAACACAATTCGAATGTAACTCATTTGTAAAAAGTACATTTTTTAAATTACACAAGGGTTTTAAAATATTGACTCATTGTTGGTTCAGAACAGTGGTCGGAAGTAGCGCGGTACAAGTAGCGAAACCACTGTAGTAGCTACATTTTTTAGTAGTTTGTAGTGTAGCGCACTACTTTTTAAAAAAAGTAGAGTAGTGAGTAGCGCAATACAAAAAAATAGTAGTTTGTAGCGATTTCTGGAAACTACTTTTAAATTAAAAAAAATAATAAATAAATGAAAAAATTAAAGAAAAAAAAAGAACGAAGGAAAAAAACAAGGTTTAATTGACTCTGACTGGTACGAGTACAGCAGTGAACGCAATGAGAAATAAGAACCATAAAAATATGAGCTGATTCTTTGCCACATCCTTTTGACGAAATACATTATATCTGTTTGATATCATTGGTTTATTTGACATCATAATTTTTTATATTCCTTCAAATAATTTTAATGTGCTTAAATATTCCCTGACAAGAAGTTAAAAAAAATTGAAGGTTTAATTCTTTCAATCTTTCCACTTTTGAATCCTTTCTTGTGGCAAATATTCGTAAAAATTGTTAAAAAAATCTAAAAAGTCCAAATTTAAACAAAAAAAGAAAGGAACAAAAAGAAAAAGTAACTAATAAATTCAAAGTCAATTCCTAGTTCTATTTCAAAGTTAATTTATTAATGTAAACCAATTTTCGAATTTTTTCGGTCAATCCTCCCCAAACGGTGTATGTTTTTTATTTATTATTATTTTTTTTAGAGTAGCAAAGACTACAATTCAAAAGTAGTTTGTAGTCGCTTAATTTTAAAAATAGTAGCTGTAGTTGTAGTTCGCTACATACGAAATGTAGTTTTTCCAACCACTGCTTGAGAAACAGAATAATGAAAGAAAAAATCATTCTTAAATCTTGACGTTTAGGCATGTTTTTTTAGCGAACGATTTATGCTCAAACTGAATGATATGAACTGTCAACCTCTGTTTTCTTGAAGACAAAGAAAATTCTGGTTTCATTCAGACAAGAAAAAACCTATTTTTACTCTCTGAGTCCCCCCCCCCCCCGTTTCTAACATATAGTCTCCCAAAACTTGATTTTGTAAAACGGTGCAAATGATTTTAACATATTTTAATATAATAATGATTATATTCCTCCAGATTTGATTTTATAATCCAGTGATTTAATTAGTGGCGGGCACTGTATTAGAGAATGCAGTAATAGCCAAATTGCTAAATAGATACGTAGAGTAACCTATGGTGATTAATATCCAGTGAAACTTATTTTAAGAATTTGAAGAAATATGGATAAGGGCAGCAGTTTCAAGATTTGCCCCGGCTCTGAAGAATTGAAAATCCAGCACTTAGAGAATATAGAATGTTTTAAGTGTGCACAAATAATTTGAATATTTTTTTACTTTTAATTTATTACTTAACATTTTCCCTCACTGATCTAATTTAAAACATATAAAAACCACAGTATGTACGTCAAGTAAAGACAACATTAAATGCAAGTTGAATGAATTATAATTAAATACTTAGTAGTATTGTTGTTTGAATTTATGTACTTCAGTTTCTCAACATGAGCACAAAACACTCAACATGAGTCACTCAACACTCACTCAACACTCACTCAACTCATGTTGAGTGAGTTGAGTGTTGTTGAACACTCAACAACACTCAACATGAGCAAACGAAACTAGAGGTGGAGTACATAATGTTTTTTTGTATTTTCTTGCTGTATTTTGTGTAGTTCTGCCTTCGCCCTGGTTGATGGGCAGTATCTTACTACTTAATAGAGCTCAAGTATTTTACTGTTGAAACTGTTGGTTTAAATCAACTATGATGGCACTATAAGGATGCTGTTAAAGTTTTCGACTATTTATTTCTGTTTCAACTTGAAAAATGAGTTTTCTGGAAACATTTTTTTAGCTATTTTCTTCAAAATAATACAATATGACGGGGGAAAAACTTATGAACTGATGATATAACTTTTTTCAATTTCTGAATTATTTTGTTTAACCTTTAAGAACCGGGTGGTCAGTGTTTCTTTCAGACATTTTGCTCCGGGGGGTGGGGGCACTTTGGGAATCCGGAGATGCACACAGATAGGAGCGAATCCAGCTGGTCGGCGGAACGGGGGGGGGGGGGGGGGGAATAGCCTAAAACTGCATTTTAGGGACTTTTTCGATAAATTTGCCTCTCACTAAATTTAAGATCTAAAATTGTAGTTTGCCTTCCTCTTCCCCTTTCTTATAATGACTTTCGATAAATTTGTTAACCCTCCCGCCATTTGACCCCTAAAGTTTCTCTTTGACCCCCCTCCCCTCTTTTTTGGACAGTTACCTCCACCAAAGCTGGATCGGCAGTTGCCAAGGGCGTATTAAAGGGAGTGGATGTTGACAACCTCTCCTCCCCTCCGAAATAGTTTAAAAATTTATTAATAACCTTTAAGGCAATAAAACCTTTTCTATTTTGAAACATCAATTCGTAAATTTATCTTAATAATTAATTTACCCACTCCCTAAATAAAATTTCCATGGTCACCATTCCCATGGGAGAGGCGATAAATGTTTAAAAAACTTAGTTTTCTGCTCGATATTTTTTCGAAACTGAAACTCCAAAAACTTTTTTTGTTCCCAAAACAAAATTTTGTTAGACATTTAAAAACGTTAAGGGGAGTCCGGAGGTATTCCCCCGGAAAAATTTATAACTTGAAGCCCTAAATGCATAAATATAGGTTTGTTGATGACGTTCGGTAAGGGATGAAGTTCAAGAAACCACCCTTAAAATATTTCGATATTGAAGCTGTAAATACGCAATTGTAGGTCATCTGTGATGATATTTAAGGCAAGGCCCCTATAACTGGGGGGAGGGGATCACGGACTCTCTCCCAGATTTTTTTTGAAAACTGAAGGCCTAAAAACGCAATTTTTGGGCATGTGTGATGAAGTTGAGAAAAGGACGGGTTTTGAAACTCTCTTCAAGAAAATAATGTCGAAATTTAAGTTCTAAACTCGAAATTGTAAGTTATGTTTGATTAGATAGGGGAGATAAATGTGGTTTGTGAAACTCTTTTGGAACTTTTCCGAAATTGAAGTCCTAAAAAAGAAAAGGTAAGCAGTCTCTGATGATGTGAGGGTTCGAGTTCGGAACTCTAGCCTGGAAAAGTTTCGAAATTGAAACATTGAAACACAATTTTAGTACTTTTTGATGCCATCAGAGAAAGTGGTGGGTTTAGGATATTACCTTTTAAAATTTTTGAGATTGAAATCCTGGAATCGCAATAGTAAGTCATTTGTGGTCTATAAGGGAAAGGATAGGGTCCACGGACTCCCGTCTCCCACAATTTTCCAGAATTGCATTATAAACCATCTTTGAGAAAAATTAGAATTTTAAAAATTGAAGTCCTAAAAACGAATTTCTAGACTCTCTTAAAAACATTATGAATATTAATGTAATTCAGGACTCTCCCTGGAAGTGTTCTAAAATTAAAATCCCCCCCCCCCTTTCAAAACTAAAAGCGCACCTATAGGCGATTTTTAATGTCAATGGAAAAAGGATAAGGTTTGCAAATTCTTTCCTGGTATTTTTCTGAAACTGATGTCCTAAGATACAATTGCAGGCCATCTTTGATTCCCCCCCCCCACAAATGCGACATATGTTTTAAAGCTTTTATTTATTTTGATACTTGTTTAATATTTATTTGTTTGTTTATTGATTATTTTCGCTTTATTGATTTATTTCTTTTGTTATTTTTTTGTGCGTATGTGTGCTAGTGCTAGTGCAAACTGAGATTTCTTCCGGGGGGCAGTTGACTTTCTCCGGGAGGGCAGTGCCCCCCCGGAGAGATGCCTGAAAGAAACACTGCGGGTGGTACACATGCTGTACAGCAAGTCTTTTCCTTTGAGGACTGGGAGCAGGGTATTTTTTCAAGATTTCATACCCCATACTGGAGGATTACGGCCTTATATTCGAACCGCCAAGTCATAAAACCTAAGTGCTTGCCCTTGCATCTTCCTGTTTTCAGAGGAAAAGAGATCTACGGTTCAACAGTTGTACCAGCCGTCTCGAAAGGAAAACTTCCATACAAATAGTCCGGATCCAAAAGGTTAAAAGTAGATCATTCAAATTCAAACTGAAGTAACAGTTTTAATTTCTTTTGAAAGCTCAAAGTTTCTTTCTTTGTAGATACATGCATAGTGCAAATGTTGTATTAGTTTTTAAATTTGAAAGAACAAAATGGACAAAGCAATCCATGTCTTAAACAAAACTTTTAATGCCATTACGGTTTCTTGTGGACAAAGTTAAATAAAAGAGGACTTCGTAAAAGGCTTAAGTTTAACGCTAGGAAAGCAGTGCAATCCTCTAGAGACATGACAACGCAAGTACCAGTAACATGAAAGTTTTCTGCGTTGTTGTGGAAATCCGCTTTTGACCTTTTGGATCCGGGCTATTCGTATAGGAGTTTTTCTTTCGTGACAGGCGGTACAACTGTTGAACCATAGATCCCTTTTCTTCTGAAAATGGGAAGGTGCAACGGCGAGTTTTCTTAGGTTTTGTAACTTCGCGGTTCGAATACAAAGCCGTAATCCCCCAGTAAGTGGGTATGAAATCGTGGAAAAATCCCCTTCTCCATAGGGTAGAAGCGAAGATTTCAACCCCATCCTCAAAGGAAAATATCTGGTATGGACCCCACACTACTTCCTTTTACGTGTAAATTTCTTAGTAGTTGCCTTAAGTGTTAAAAAAGTGCTTGGAGTGAGCAAGGAAACAATTCAAATATTTACTCCCCTAATCTGCCACGAAACAATGCGAAAAATATTTTACAATCGTTAATTTTCTAAATATTGCTGATTTTAATTTCCATTCAGTGAATTTTTCGCAAAATATCGCCAATAGCGCCAAGTTGAACCCAAATTCAAAAAATAATTTTTTTGGCCAAATGTCGCCAACTTGGCGACATATCGGCAAGTAGTCGCGCCAATTCATATCACTTGAGTCTTCATTGAAATTAACACTGATTTACCCCAAAAAAAGGGGTAAAACACCCCCTTGGGAACATTCGAATGCAACCACAAGGGGAGGTGCACAACTATACCATTCTCAGAGCCTACATACCAAGCTAGAAGCTTCTACGGCATATAGTTTTTGAGTTATGCGAGGCACATACATCCGCACACACATCCGCACATACATCCGCACATACGTACATACAGACGTCACGAGAAAACTCTCCTTTACTACGTGAAAGGAAGTAAAAAGACTTGCGATACACCATGTGTACCACCCGGTTCTTAAAGGTTAAAAACGTTTTGTTGCTATTTTTGAGGTAGATGTAATAAATATTTGAACAGAAAGCTGAGAATGAATTAGTATAAATTGAGTCAGGGCAGTGCTGTAGCTGGGGGAAAGTATTTATAGAGGGACAAAAAAAAAAAAAAAAAAACGTAAACCAATTTGCATTACTTGAGCATTATTTTTACAATAAAAAAACCAAACCAAATAATCCCCCCCCCCCCCGCTTCCACTTCCACTTCCACAGCACCAAGTGAGGGAAAAAACTGATAACTGCCTGCACAGAAATTTCTCAGTTGAGCCAACTGCAACGTTAGTTCGGATGGATTTTGGACTCAGGCTTTTTAGGGAGTTGAAAGGAGAAAACGTGCCTTGTCTCAGTGAATGAACCACCCTAAACAAAACACAAACGCAGCATTTTCTAGCTATTTTCTTTTTAGAAATGTGTAGAATGACATGTCTACTGCTGATTCATATAATAAAAAAAAATGGTTTATAAACTTATTTTTCAAAGAAAATTACGAAGTGTTCTTTCACTGTTCGCCCCTAATTTTGTTGAGATAATATGAGCAAAATATAAAACCATTAGTCAATTCTTTCTTTAAACTTGCGAATCGATCAAGATTGTGAAAATTCATTTTACGATTGTTCGTTAATTTTAAACTTTAAAAGGTAGAGAAGGAGAGGAGAGGAGGGAAGGCAAGGCCAGGCTTCTTTATTTTCTTTAGTCGAGAGGGTCGTCCCTCGATTTTCCCAGCTCAAACATATAGTCATGTTTCTTTTCTTTTGTTTTCGTCTGTGCTTTAGCGAGAAAATAATTCTACTTTTTTTCCCTTCCTGAAATGAAGACATCGCTATGACGTACTGTACTTATAGAAAACTCCAATCAAAGATCCGGAGGTATTCGATTTTACTGACTTGAATTAATGTTTTGATTTTCGCGAAGTAAAACGCGAAGTGTCATTTGATTTCACAATACAGTCGATCCTGTTTATCTCGAAACCTCTCTATGTCGAAATTTTTCAATTTCCCTGCTTTTACAGCATAAATTTAATGTTTTTTCTCATGTTTATGTCGAATGATTTTTCCTGAAAACCTCTATATCTCGAATTTTCACGACTCTCATTTCATCTCCAGCCACCTTTATCAATGGTATAACTTGGAGACAAAAGTTATCTTTTGCACAATCATTCAGCGACTATGTTCGTACTGAAAGGTATGCATTCACTTGCTACCAATATAGTCATCACAACTAGTAAAATGTGGACTCACAACACGTCGCACAGTAATATATTCAACAATATCAATGCATAACAAGCTACAGTCGACGCTCGTTATAACGACCACTCGTTACAAAGACCATCCTAATAAAACGACCGGTGAGAAAACTCCCAACTGTATCCCAACATACACTATGTTCTACCTCTTACATCGACCACTCGTTATAAAGACCGTTTTCTGTACGACGGAGACGATCGTTATATCGAACGTCGACTGTATTAGGTATTTGAACTTTGTTCCAATTGCTTATTTTTGTAAATTGTATCACAACCTCTGTCTCGAAACCTCCGTATCTCGAATTTTTCTTCTGTCCCGTGAAATTCGAGATAGGCTTGACTGTACTGGTATATGAATAAATTTCGAGATAAGCCGGATACTATCGAACTCCACACCTCGAAATGCAGCGCTGCGCTCTAAATTAAAAGGCATGTTCCAGCATCCCTGACATTTTCCAGCTCACGCCTCCTTCGCAATTTCACTTCAAACATTTCGCTTCCGACCCCCCTCCCCGCCCCACCCTATTCATCAGTCTTAATGAGCGTCTAATTAATTAACAGGATCCGACTCTAGTTCCCCAGACTGTCCTTCAATTCGTCTTGTCGAGTGATTGCATGCCGATGCTAATATGACTCCCGGATAAGATGCCAGTTCGTTAGACTGATTGGCGCCGATTATTGAGTTCAGTTGGCTGAAAAAAAAAGTGTTGCCTGGGAGACGGGTTCACACTTTGGCTTTAATTACAATTTTCAACTCTGCTGAAATCATCGACGGGTTTGTTTTCTCTCTATTTTTACGATATTTTAATTATTTCCCACTTTCTATGATTTTTCTTTCTATCCCCCCTATCTACTATTCTTCTCTTTTTCTTTTAGAATTAATTTGTTTCTATCGGAAATCGTTTAATTTGTTGGCTATCTTTCTTCTTCCTCTTTTAAATGAAATTTGATTATTCAGTTTTTGCTTCGGCTAATTCTTACTTTTGTGTTTCTGTTTGGATTTACTTAAATAGCAATATAAGATATGACTTAGTTTTTATTTTCCTGTCTGTGCCTGTGCCCCCATTTCTCCTGAATGCTTGGGTTAAAATAGACTTCGTAATTGAGTGGGAATTTTTACATTTTAAAAATAGTTTGCATGCTTATTAATAAGGGAAATAAGTAAACTTTTTTTTTTTAAATAAGCAGCTGAACATAATTCATATTTGTTAAGATTATTCTTCACATCATTTTCACACGTTAGTCCATCCCTAGATGTTTTATTTACAAAAAAAAAAAAAAGTCAAAGGTTGGTTTGCATTTTCTATGTACTGTAAGTGGCTTTTTGTTCCCGGTTGTTAAACAACTTTTGCAGTTTTCGATTAGTATTACAATGGAACTTCACGTGATCCATTTCGTCCGAATTGAACTCTTTATTATTTCTAAGGAAAGAGATGAATTTGGGGATTTGGACAAACTACATCAAAAAAGAACTGTTGAAAAGAAGATTTGTCTAAGCACCGGCACAGAGCTGTCGACGTGTCGCAATGTATTTTTGAAGGCACTTAGCACTAAACTACATTTATCATGTGCATTTTTGCATTTCTTTCGGGACCCCTCTGTTCGTTGGGGGGGGGGGGGGGGGTTCGCATGGTAAATGCGCCGTTGTGTGTAATGAAGGTTTTGAGTTCATTCTGAAAACAACGTCTTTCTTCCCATGTTTCTAAAAATTTTTTTTTCTAGCATCTGCGCGTGAAGCGTTTACTGTCTGATCTTCTTACACAAAACCATTCCGAGCATTTACGCATGCTTCAGGTTTTCTCTGATCTTACTAAAATAGGTAAGATAACAAGAAGGGGGAAAAATAATAAAAAGCATTTTGAACCGTATCAACAATGTGGAACGATGCTAATTTCAATTACATAGTTTAGTTGAATAATGTCAAAAAGATATAGCAAATGCAAGTTTTAAATTGAAAATTTCGGAAAGTTATAACCCATAACTCATCTACCCTTTTTACTTCCTTTTACGTAGTAAAGGAAGTAGTGTGATCACGAAAAAAATTTCACTCAAATTTCGGTCTAAATTTTGACTTTGCTCACCCCCGAATGAATGTCGCGTAGTTTTTTTGACCTATCAGCACGTGCATATGTACCTAACAACATACAAACAGCCGAAAAATCAATTTCGACCACCCCCGAGTAAATTACCACGAGTTTTCTCGTGACGTCTGTGTATACGTATGTGCGGATGTATGTCGCATAACTCAAAAACTAGATGCCGTAGAAACTTCTAGTTTGGTATGTAGGCTCTGAGGGGGGTCTAGTTGTGCACCTAACCTTGTGATTGCATTCCAATGTTCCCAAGAGGGTCTTTTACACCTTTTTTGGGGTAAATCAATGTTAATTTCAATACAGACTCAAGTGATATGAATTTGCGCGACCACTCGGCGACATGTCGCCAAGCTTTTGGTCGCCAAGTGTTTGACGCCAAGTTGGCGACATATTGCCAAGTTGGCGACAAATTTGGCGAAAAAATTATTTTTTGAATTTGGGTTCAACTTGGCGCTATTGGCGATATTTTGCGAAAAATTACTGAATGATCTTAAAATCAGCAATATTTAGAAAATTAACCATTGTAAAATATTTTTTGCATTGTTTCGTGGCATATTAGGGGAGTAATTATTTGAATTGTTACCTTGCTCACTCCAAGCACTTTTTTTAACACTTAAGTCATCTACTAAGAAATTTACACGTGAAAGGAAGTAGTGTGGGGTCCATACCAGATTTTTAGAGTGGAACTGTTCACGAGTGCTAGGCGCGGTTTTCGTACACAGATAGTAGCATTTATCTGAAAACCTTATAGCTCTGGACTTGGAATAAATTTTTACATCAGAATAAAAGTGCGTTTTAAAAAATTCAACATGAATGCGCACAAATGTTACAAATTTATTTGAATGTTTTTTATTTCTTTACCAGGATGCGTTCTCGACACTATATCATTGCATTCTGGTTTGACTTGCCCTAATTATTATCTTATAAACCTATTATTTTGTAGGCACGAGAGACAGATAACCTTGTGGTTTAGTAGCAATCTTCGTGTACCCATCCAACTATGTGTTGAAAAGTTCGAAAAATTCTCCGATTGATGTCACCACTTAAATATTTCACTTCTGCCATTCTATTTGAAGAAATTGTTTCTCATTTCGTTTTTTCCTTTTTTTTCTGCCTGAAATGAAGTTTTCACTTCAATCGCGAGAACTTTTATCTTTGCCGATAAAAATAGATTGGAACGTTTCCAAATTTTTCGAGTAATGGTCACGAGAAAAGTTACTTAAATCTTGCGCCTCGCTCGCACTAGCTATATCGTTATTTTGTGTGGGAGAGCCTTTTTATTATTTCCCGGAGAAAATTTTCACCTTGCGTTTTTACCATTACGGGATCCCACGTTCCCCCGTTGTCCTGCTGTTGCTGATTTTGTATTTTGGAAATGGCTCCCGAACGTAAAAATATGAACTCTTATTTCAGTTTTTCGGAATTAGTGCGATAAAATTGTAAACAATCTATACTTGGACTCGTTATTCTGTTCGTGTTGACAGTTTTGTAAACAATCTATACTTGGACTCGTTTTTCTGTTCGTGTTGACGGTTTTTTTTTTTACTAACACAGATTCAATTTTTTTAACTGTAGGGTAAACTCTAAAGGCCGATTCAGATTGCGAGCGACGCGAACGAACGAAGCGTTTTTCGCTCGCAGGTGAAAAATTCCGATAATTCATACTAGATGCGAGCGAAAGTCACGTGATGGTATTCACCCACTAAGAATAAAGAGCGCGCAACTCGCGAGAGCCAATGAAATCGGATGTGCACGCGCTAAAACAGCAAAGATGGCGCCTTCCCTCTGACTGGCTGTCGCTCTCGTTGCCCAATTTCGCTCGCCTTTTGCACGCGAAGATATCTAGCATGCTAGATCGCTCGCGACAGGCGGATATTCGCCGCGTTGTCATGGGAACGCACTCCCGAAACCGGTTTCGCGGGGAAAAGTTCGCTTCGCCCGCGCGTTTCGCTCGCAATCTGAATCGCACTTAACCCTTTATGCACCGACGTGACGCAGGAGTCCCACTTATATTAATTTAGTATTATGAATCCTGAATGGCTGTAATAATGCTGAAGCTTTTAACTTTCCTTGTACTTTGCTGAAAACTTGACAGATGGTACCTGCAATCGGAAAGTTTTCTTGGGGGCTGTAAAGCGTAAGGGGCCTTAGACCCCAGAAAATTTCAAAAAAAATTTACTCGATAAATATGTTTTTTGGTGTATTTTTTTTGATGTATGTTTTGACGTTAGTTTTGATTGGTTACAACTAAAAAAACCAAAAAATGTATTAAAATTCATTGATAAATTAATTTGGGACATAAAGGGTTAAGCCTTATATTTCAACCCAAGCTTCATTTTTCATTTTTGTTTGTAGGAGTAACATTTGTTTTCTCTCGCTGATCCCATCTTCTGCAAAATGAAGTGGTTCGTTTCCGCTTCCAGTTGCCCCACCATCTTTCCGTGGTCAAGCTATAGGTCGTGTCTTTAAGGAATCGAAGTGAAGCAAATATTGATAAGATAAACAGAAAGTAATTTCTGGCCGCGCGAAAGTTGCATAGAAATTTTCAGTCAATTATTCCATTGTATTTTAGTTGAAGACAGCAACATAGAATAAGTCAAACCAAATGTATTGCGTGATTTTTTTTTTTTTTTTTAACTTGCGTTTTAAATCAAGTTCAGATATTTTTGAGCAAAAATAATCTTCATGTGATGTATTAACCTATCCTTATTCTTGTTTGAAGCCTTCTCATTTATTCAGCTGCAGCTATGTCTCTATTAATCGTTCTGTTTGCACATTAAAAATAATCATCGGGAAAAGTAAAAAATAATGAATTTAATCTTTCATTTATTAATTTTGTTCGTTTAATAATATTTTTTGGAGTGCCAAAAAGTTTTACCTTTTTCATATATTGCTCTCTCTTTCATTGTTTTGAGAATTCTGTTTTGTCAGTCCCTTTTCTTTCAGTGCTCAAAAAAAAAAAAAAAAAAAAAAAAAAAAAAAAAAAAAGGAATGTCTCGGTCATACTAGCGTCTAAAGTGGTCCCTTGGAGTGAAAAAAGTTGAAAAATATATGCTCCTTAACTTTTTTTTTTGCCAGGAATCTTTCGCCCTTTGCGTGATTATTTCTTTGGCTTATGGAAATGTTCAGTCCTTTTGTGCATTCTTTTCCGTGCTAAAACTTCGTGATTATCTTCTTTTGCCTCAAGCCTTGCTTTTTATTGTACCTTCCATTATATTTTTACTCCTTTTTTGTTTCTTTTTTCTTTCCCTTTTATTGAACTTTTTGTTTCGTTTCTGTCGTTTTCCCACAATTTTCTTGGTGCGAGATATATATAGTAATTTAGACTTCTTTGATGAAGCGTTTTTTTATTCTTTAAATGTCATCCCACCCTTTTGTGCTGTGAAATTAACCTGGTCCTTGTGCCAAATCCCGGAGAAAATTTTTTTATCAGATGTTTCTTTATTTAAATATGAATTTTATACCTTCACCACTTCTTTGGTGTGATAAGGTTGTCCTAACTGCTTCAGCATCTGCGAAACAAACTGCATTTTCTACCTCGAGTGTTTTTGAAGTACGAGGGACGATCAAATACAAAGAAAAAAAAATGGCGATGTGTAAAAATGTACGCTGTAAAAAATGTATGTTGTTTTTACAGTTTAAAATAGCTAACTTTGTAGTAATAAACTATAACAATTCCTAATTTTGCAATAATAAACTGTAACATTTCTAATATTACAGTTCTAAACTCTAAAATTGCTAGTTTTACAGAACTTTACTCAAAACTGCTTAATGTCAGTTTGTTACCGTGCATTTTAGTTTTAAACTGGAACCTCGGCTTCCGGTATTATACTGTTGTTTTTACAGTATAATATAGCTAAATATTGCGGCAATAAACTGTTAAATGGCTAGTTTTATAGTTTATTACTGTGCATTTTACAGTTTTGAATTGGAACCTCGTCCGCCAGTACTTTCTGTAAAATCAACAGTTCATTTTTTTGCAGTGTATGTATAAAAATAGAGAAAATTTTATTCTATTCAAGGGTGTAAAATTCAATGAGAATAGACATGTGTGTTAGTGAAATTGATGGGACCCTTACTTTTGGATAGACCCACGTAATTGAAGCATGATATTTTACGTATAATCAACTGAATGACATAAAAGTCGGCAATACTATTTAGAAGATAAATCATTGTAAAACTTTTTTTTTTTGCATTGATTCGCGGCAAACTAGGGGTGTAAATGTTTGATTTTGTTATCTTGCTTACTCTAAGGCACCATTTTAAAACTTAATGCATCTATTATGAAATTTAAACTTAAAAGGAAGCAATATGAGGTCCACGGCAGATTTTGTCATAAGTAATTTTACTAGAACTTACAAATTGTACGATTTACTCTGACTTATGATATTAACTAAGGCCCCTATATAGACGAGCCGACGCATCAAGATTAAGTTTGACCACTTTGGATCCAGCATGTGTTTGAGGGTTTTCTTTTCTGGCTAGTTATCGCTTTTTGGTAACTTTTCACGTGAATTTAACAAAGCTTGGCGATGTCCCGAAACTTTGCTCTGGTAACCCTGGCTCCGCAACAATGAAAAATGAAAGTGAAAGTTAATGAGTTGGATCCAAAGTGGTGAAACTTAAACTTAATGCGTCGGCCTGTCTATATAGCGGCTTTAATATTAACCCCTTCAACGAGACTTTGAACTAAGCCACTGTTTTATTCACTAAGCAAACATAATCGCAACCACCCACTTCAAGTCGAGAAAAGAAATTTTCAAGTTCGGTGTATTCTTTACTCAAAAGTAGCCTTTTTATCGCTTTAGTGGCAACATTTCATCCATTTGTTGAATAAAACTTCTCCCCCTGACATGAGGTTTCCCATGCGCTGTCAATGAAGATGACACACACAGTGAGTGCATGACGCGGTCTCCCTCTAATGTTTGCTCTCCAAACTAACCACGCATACATGAACGCGGCTTCCTTGCGCTGTCTGTATTGCCTGACGTTTTTGACGGGCGGCTTATTTGACTTGCAAAAACTAGGAGCGTTCCAGAAATTCGGGATTTATTTTTTAACTTTGACCTTTTCTCTCTCCGCACTGTGTTAGTCGTTTCCCTTCGTTGAGTTTATGGAAGAATACTACTTTTTTTTTTCATTTGAAAATGCGTTTTTTTTTCTTGCTCTTTAGAAAATTTTTCTTCTGGAATGTTTAAAATTGAACTGAATTTTTTTTTTCTTTTATTAGAATTCCTATTTTTCTCCTGTTTCATTTGGTGACCTTTCAGGGAAATGCTCTGACAGTTTTGTGCTTTGAAGAGCTGTAATTTAACAAGGTTTTCGCTTTGTTTTTAGTTTTATCGCGAGTTTCTCAGGGAACTTGTGGTATAAGTTAAAAATCCCAACCTTCAAATTTGGAGAATTTTTACGTTCTTCACTGCTCCTATTTTGCGTAGCACGGAATTGAACTATGCCTGTCTGGGCTCTGGTTTTGAGTGGAACAAATGTGCTGTTAAGTTTGGATAATAAATTAGTATTTCATATGAATTGCATTTCTTTCCTGTATCTCTTGAAGACAAGCAATACTATTCGCAACAAAACGCTAAGATTTCCCAGAATTTGATCACTTAGTTGCTTAGCGATTTTTTGAAGTAGCAAATATAGCACAAGAAAGTTTTTTTGACGAATTTTTTTTGAAGAAATATGTCACAGATTATTTCCGGGCAATGTTCCTGCCTTTCACGGGTTTCCACAAGTGTCCTGTGAAAATCAAATATCTTCGCGAAAAAGTTTCCTGACTTGTGATAAGTTGCAAGAATGCAGTTTCCTCACTGTTATAAAAAACGTACTTTGCCACCAGTGGTAAATCAAGATGGTGCTAGGTTATTTCTGTGAACGTATCTGAGTTTTCTTGAACGATTCATGATTTGTTTTGAAAACGTGACTGCCTTTTATTGGGAACGTTTCTAAATTTTTCAGAAAGACTCCATGTTAGTCTCAGGAAGGTTACTGACTTTCAGTGGGACATTTGTGTTTTTCTAGACATATTGCTGGCCAAAATTAGGCACATTAGCTGCCCATCATTTTCAGAAATATTTCTGAATCCTTTTTACTGTGTATGACGCATAGTCGAAGTCCGGCTTTCTTACTTCTTGTTGTATTTGGGCTAACGTCAACTGGTTTCTTTTAGCTAATGTTTCTTTCAAATATTCGACGAAGTAAAAAAATTAAGTCTCTACATAATTTTCACTTCACATATTTGAAACTGCAACAATAACATTAATACGATTAAAAGAGATGACTGACTCGAAATTGGGACTTCACACACTCCAGGGTCCTCCGTACCTACCACAACTCGTGGTTTTACCGGGATAGGGCCCTGAAGAGCGCTTTGTTCTTTTTGAACCAGAACCGAGGGTCGAGCAAACCCTTGGCTCAGCACCCCCAGAGGTATCGTTTCACTTGGCGGACTTTGTGACCACGACATTTTTATCGTCCCTCTGCCACCATTAATCAAGACGGTGTATCTTTGATCGGCTGGGATCGAACCCGGGTCCCTTCGGTCACGAGTCCGACGCCTTACCGATCGGATTACCAGGGCCCTAAAAATTGGGACTGGTGGAATATCTATTGTAACTGTAATAGGTAATGTACTTACATAAACTCACGAAAGGAGAACATGTGAGCTGATTTAACTGGGATTACAGAAATTAATCTGCATCTAAAACGTATTACTGACAACCTGTGACATTCAATAGTTATTCATCATGAAGATTACTGACAACCAAGGACACTTCCAAGAAGTTGCCAATCGACTAAACGATCCACTATTCTCTTGTACTCGTTGACTCCCATCATAAAATATAAAACGATGCTATCATAATTTTATTCGTTGAAGCTTCGTTTTAAATTTGCTACGTTTTATAAAGAAAACGGCACTGCATTCGACAGGATTAATTATAAATAACTATTAACTGGGGGCCCCACAGCTCGTAAAAACTAATACAAAATTTAATGCTGCCAAGAGATTTCAGCTGACTCTAGGGATATAACTTGTTCCATTCTACTTTATGAGCCTCTTTAGGGGCCATGGAAAGTTAAGGCTGTAAATTTTCCTTTGGTTCTTTAAATTTCACGTGAAAGTAAAAGATTTTTTTAAAAGTTTGATGTTTACAAAATGTGATGCATTCAGCAAGCTATTGTTTCATCTTACTACTATTATATATGCGAAAGTTTGTATGGATGGATGGATGGATGTATGGATGGATGTATGGATGGATGTATGTTTGTTCCTCTTTCACGCAGAAACTACTGAATGGATTTTGATGAAACTTTTACCATAATGTAGCTTATACATCAGAATAACACATAAGCTATAATTTATAACGATATTCAAAAAAGTTCGATCTATAGCGCCTTTTCCATTCCAAATTAAGGTACATATTTCTCATAAATCAAAAGGCATTGACCAAACTAATTCAGTATTTAGTGTATCATCTCAACTCTGTCAAAAGCTAAAATTGCGGGCATCATTTCTTCTTTCCGTATTTAATGTTCAAGGCTGTTCTCAAGTCAAATCATGAAGGTTTTTTTTTTCCAGCTTCATGGGGAATATCCAGGCTTTTACCATGATTTGTATTTAAAACGTTTTGTAGTCTTAGTTCTGTAAAAAGAATATTTATCCTTAAGCAATGTGTTTTTTAATGTGCATTGCTGCTTGAAAATATTATTTTTTTAGAATAAATTGTATTCCTTTATTAGTAAATTGTTCACTGTATCAATTAGTTTCACAAGTTTCGTAAATTTGTCGATCCTGCTTAATCGGGTAACGGTTAAACGAATAAAATATCCTGGAACTGGATATTTCCCATGCTATAGACGCAATGCTAAAGATTTCGCTTAATCGAATTCTCCGCTTAATCAAATAATATTTCTTGGAACGGACAGTATTCGTTTGAGCGGGGCCGACAGTATGTGTTTTAGAGTATCGGTAATGTAATCGCTTGAAGAGATTAGCAACTAATAAATGGATTGGGTTCATTATTTTCCAATTTAATGGAACTTTAAATACAACTTTACGGTATTTTTAAAAATTTGTTTGCGCTGACTCGGCGGGTACTTACAATTGGTCACTTAGAATCCAATCGAACAGGTATCTTGCCAAATTTGTTGCAAGAATATTATGATAACTAAGATTATGGGTAATTTTTTCAACTGACGCCAGTTTTGGCGCCAAAGACTATGTAATAATACTTTACTTCTTATACGAAATAACTAAAACAAAACGATTGTTGTCTGATATTTGTAGACTGCGCCAAAATCTTAATCATCGAGTTAATACTCCCACAGTTGAAGAAAAGTTTAGGTTTTTTTTTTTTTTTGCTGATTCCGTACGTAGTCATTAAAAAACTTTTAAAACTGGCGTCAAACGTTAAGTAATCCGCATACGAAATTAATGAAACCCCAAAACTAAAATTACCATTAATTTGTGTTTTTCGCACAAATAATTGTCAAATGCTGCCTACAAATTTCGAAATCACTTAGGACAAAAACTTTTAGCGTCATTTCATGGTCAGTAATATTTTCTCAGCATTAAATGACAATTTTTCTTTGACAAAAATTACTGACTTAATAATACTTAAGCATATTTTCATAAAGTAGGGAGGGGAGCAAAATTATCCTAGGTATCCCAAAACAGTTACCGCAAATTTAGCGAAATTTTACGTCGTCAAAGCGGTACGTTTTGAGTTCTGTTAGTTTAGGAAAAAAAAGGCGATTATAAATTGTTTCTCAGTATTTTTACTGGCCCAGGCAACGCCGGGTATTTTTGCTAGTCTAATTAATATAAATTAGGTGTTAGATGATATTTTTTTTTTGTTTTTCATTTTAATAATTTGTCAATAATTAATGATTTAACATTTTCGCCGCCAGTATGACATAGGTGTCTCGTAGTCAATTTCAAATGACTGTAACGCGATAGATATGTTCAAAAGTATTCAGCTTTTCATTATATTTTCTGTCTTTATTTCAGTGAAATGCACTTTTTTTTCATGTGTCGTAATGAATCCTTCTTCACCCCTGGAAAATTTTCTCTTAGAAAATTGTTTGGTAGTGAAGAATTTAATTCATTTTCTTAGCTTTTTAGTGGTTGAAAATTAAAAAAAAAGCTTTTCTTTTGTCAGTTCAGCAAGGAAAATCGGGGGGCAAAATGTGGGGAAGGGGGAATGTGGACGAGGTGAAATAGTAAGGATAACTTATTTTTTTTTTTAAACTGAATAAAGTATTAAACATGTTTTTAATTCTAACAGCTATTTCTACTATCTGGGTTCGTATTAAAAAGAATTAAAGTAAATCCCTGATTCACATACGCGATTTTTGATTACAACACGCAAAATTTTAAGTTGATCTTAATAACTTTAAATTTAGGTTACTTTAAAAGCTGCTAATAAAATTTAAATAAGAAAAAAACAAACAGAAAAACGGTATTTTTAAACTTGTTGCAATCCATAACTGTGAAAACTTTGTCAGAAACATTTTTTCTTTACTTCAGTAATGTATCAAATAAGTATCATGTGTTATAATGATAATTGATCTCATAAAGGTGACAGTAATTTCAAAAAAATATTTTCACAATCTACTGATTCAGATCTACTCATCGGTTTTCCAATCTTGTGCCACTTAGCGTCATTTTATCGTTGGTTTTGAGTAAGCTTTCATGGATCTGTTTTCGAAACGAAAACTCTAGGTATTTGTTTTCTGTTTGTAATGTTTGATTTCCCAAATTTTTCGGTTTTCTGTGCAATAAAAATGTGTTTCCTTAGCTCTGAAAACTAGAGTACAGTTTCCATTGCAAAATTGTTGCTCCATAGTTTTCCAGCCTTCAGTTGGCAATCCGGGCTTTCTGTCGAGAAGGAGAAGTTGTTTACTTTGCACCAATAGTATACTGGCAGAAAAACAAAATTTACAGCATTCATTTATTTCGCAAAATACTATGAGAAAGGTTTAATGATAAAATTGCCAACTCATGACAAAACTTGCTGTTTTCAAAAATAAATGAATTTGAATAAATAAATGAAAATAAAATAAGTAAACAAATAAATGAAAGAAAATGAAGCGAATAGATGAATAAAAATAAAATAAATAAATAAATAAAAGGCTGATGGAGGAAGAGGGCTCGTATCTTTTTAGCTAAAAATATATATGTAATCTTTTCTATAATTTTCCAGGTTCTCTGCTGCTTGGCTTTTAGACGTAAGAGATCTAAAAAGATCAGGAGAGCGGGTGAGATTACAAGCTCTAAGGTTAAATTAAAAATTAAAAAAAGCCCCAACTCTGATTGTCGAACCAAGGCTTCACTAGATAGCGTCTTATACAGGCTGTTTCATTACTCAAAACATCAATGGTAAAGATTTTCCCGCTAGAGAGCGCTGAACAAGGACCACCCAAATGTTTGTTTACATTTATTAGTATGTTGTTTCTGCTGTAAAAAGTGATGTTTATCCTATCTTTAAGGGTTGAAAAATAGTGATATAGTTAACTGAAGTAGAGTACAGAGTGAATTGATGCCGAAGGCTTTATTAATACTGCTTTTTAGGGGAAATAAATTCCCTTTTCATGTAAAGTCACAACTCATGACTCAGTCATACGACATTCATTCATCTGTTTACTTTCTTCGAATTAGCAACATATAGCAATGGCAATCAATTTTGACATCTCTGCATTAATAAAATATACGCTTAAATTCGCATCCGTAAATAAAAAATGTAGCAATGAAATAATATTGTTCTATTTACTATTTTGTTTCATTATTGTTGCTCACACGATCTCAATTGCGACGCAAAAGCTCAGATGTTCATTTTGACAGCGTTGACGCATCAGAGCGATAAATGGCGAATCTATTCGTCGAGACATTTCATTTTGATGCCCCAGAATGAATGTACTGCAATGAAGCGATTGGTGTTCAACGGAGAGACGATTGACAACAAAACATACTTATTTTTTTAGTAACAACGAAATGAGCATATATAATTGCTTGGTACTAAAAAACATAAGTACGAAAAAAATAAACAAAACTGCAATATTGTGACGACCAACTGTAACATGGCGAACAGTGGACTGAATTTTAAAAAGTTCTATGGCAACACGTTGGTAGTATTGGCTCGCTTAGCGAATAGATTCGCCATTTATCGCTCTGCGGTGCCAGTGTCGTTTCATAGTCAATTAATAATTAGAATCAATTAAAATGAAAAATAATTCGCTAACTAATTAAAACAAGCCGTTAAAATGCATAATGAACCAACAAATCGAACGAGCTATTAAATAACGTTAAAATATAGTAAAATAGAATTGAATGCCAAATTGTAAAATTGTCGCCAACAAATTAACTTTTAATTTCGTCTTTTATTATCTGATTTGTATATAATGTTAGATACCATAAAATTCGATAGATGTCATTGGACAAGAACCACCGTTTTTATCCCATGGATTTTGATCAAATGAAACAGCCTGTATAAAACGCTATCTAGTGAAGCCTTGGTCGAACTAATATTTAGATGAACTTCGCGGATCAGATGCAATATAAAATTTGCATACAAATTAAAAACAAATAATGCGACATAGAAAAGCACAAATGCGCAATAATACTGTAGACACGTGTTTTGGCATTGCAATATACGCTTTTGTCAATGCAGAAAAATGTGAGTTGCATCTCCACCATTAATTAGAGATGGCGCTATAAGCGATTCAAACAATAACTTTAACTTCGACTTGGTCCTTTTTACTTTGCATTTTTGTGCAGTCGTTTTCTATTGTCCTCTTGTATGTTTTATCTCCCCAAAAACAACAGTGTTGTAAAAAAATCCCCCGCCAAGAAAACCTTAAATACTCAGCCTTAAAAAGTTATGATATCGAGTTTTCCCGCCAAGTTTGTGCCAAACTACAACTAACCTGTATGTATAGTTCTTTTAAATTGTTTTCTGTCCTGTCAGGCGGGAAGCTTTGTCTTGTGAGGTAGTTGCTTAATGAGTAAAAACTTCCCGCCTGGCAGGACTGAAAACAATTTAAAAGAACTATACATACAGGTTAGTTGTAGTTTGGCACAAACTTGGCGGGAAAACTCGATATCATAACTTTTTAAGGCTGAGTATTTAAGGTTTTCTTGGCGGGGGATTTTTTTACAACACTGTTGTTTTTGGGGAGATATCACATGTTTTTGCATTAATATTATTTCTTTGCCTGTTTTTTTTTTCTCTTCAAAATTTACTTTGCATGTTTTTTTCCCCTTCAACATTTTTCTTGGCATTTTCCGGTCCGACATATGTGATTTTCTTGGCGGCATGCATTTGGTGCAAAAGTTCAAGAATCTTCTTCAGTCTAGGATAAATTTGAAATCAATCACAATGTACCACCCGAACCGACGCAAAACAAAGCTAGTTGCTAACAATACTACGATTAAATAAAAAGTTTAAAAAAAAAAAAACCCCAACCCTTACTGCCGATCTCATATTAAAATGAACTAAATTGAAGATCCCTTTTAAAAGCCTTATGCAATAAAATCAATTACAAATATTTTATTTGTTAACAAATAGAAACTGGCAACAGATGAAATTATAAATCATTGAGTTTTCTTTCCTCGTCGCCCAACAATGAAAACAAAAATGCTCAGATGTTGAACAGAGCTAGTAGATAGAAATCGGACCAATTTTAAGCATTAATAACTCCGGGGTGCGATGACCCCGGGGGGTAAATTTTGGGAAAACGTCCTCAATGACTCATCGAGAATATTCATACCAAAAATCAACACTAAAGACCCCCGGGGAGAAAAGATACGGAAAATAAAAACGAGGGGGGAGGGGGTGGGGGGTCGAAAAACGCCCTATGCCGAGCTTTGGGACAAAATAAATGGGGGTGCAAAAGCAGAGCTCAATCCGAGTTACCGTTTAGTCTGGACCAATGTCAAACAATTTTTAAAAAGTGCGAAAAATAGCGATTTTATAACCTTTATCACCCCTCCCCCTGAGGGTCCTGGATGTTTTGCTTTAGTATGTGCCGTCAGGGGCCGCTGGAGATTGAGTATACCGAAAAAGAAATCTAGGGATCTTTATGGGGCTGAGATACAGAGGGGTGAAAACCCCGATTTGGTTACTCGCGTAAACAGTCCTTGTCGCTCTTTTACATTTTTATTGGCGACGGAAATTTCTTGGCGGCTTGTATTTGGTTTTCTTGGCGGGGTGGGACGCTCCCGCGTCCCGTGATGTATTGAATGTGAAATAGAACTTGAAAAAAGAAAAAAGAAAAAAAAAAAAAAAAAACAAAAAAAAAAAAAAACAAATATGTCCTTATTAAAACTGTCGACCCTACTCGTGTTCCTACAGATGCCTAGCGTCCCTTTTTAGGGACGATCCAAAAAATGGTCTGAATTTCCCTAAAATGAACATTTCAACCAAATAATAGTGTTCAATTAGTACCTTGGTATTGTTTCAATTCGTTATCAACAGATTGCAGCATATAACCATTGTAAAATGTGTTCTGTAGCAGTTCTAATATGATCTTTATCAAAAATTACATCGCTCACATTCTCAAGAAAAAAAGCTAAGTTTTCAAATTTATTCCCAGCTTCCCAGTTTATGTTAATTGCTGATTTTATTTCTTCTTATAAAATGTCTTTTTAAATATTATATCGTAGGCAGAAAAAAACTTTAGTGAAAAAAGCATGTATCCTCTGGGATCTATCGTAACTTTTAAGGGACGATTTTTCTTTCCTTAATAAAAAAAAAATTTTACACAATATTTTTTTTATTATTTTTCCCATCCATTAAACACTGTTTGTAACCAGTATGCAGAATATCTTTGGAAAAAAAAAATAAGTCAGGCATTAATGGGTTAATCTTGATGCGTCGGCCTGTCTATAAGCACCTTTATTTAAATCGTATGCTCTTTACCAGAATTTTCCTCCAGGGACAGATGTAAGGGGTGGCGATGGGGGCGATCGCTCCTCTCTTGAGGGACTCGCCGCTGGTAAGTTTTCATCGTTGAAGTTCAAAAAAGGCATTTTTAAGCTATGTTTGATGGGAAGAGAGGTTTAGGGCTCTCCACAAGATACGTTTCACAATTAAAATCCAAAACAAATGAGGTCAACATTTGCACACTAAGATGTGTAACAAAAGGATGCGTAATAAAATCAATCGCCCCCTCCCCTTGAAACATTTCTACACTCTAAGAAAAAAAAACTATTGTTTTTACAGTATAATACTGGCAGCAGAGGTTCCAGTTTAAGACTAAAATCACAGTAATAAACTGTAGAACTAACTATTTTACAGTTTATTACTGTAAAACTAGCAATTTTACAGTTTATCACTGTAGTATTAGCAAATTTACAGTTTATTACCATAAAATTGCTGTATTATACTGTAAAAACAACAGTATAATACTGGCAGAAGAGGTTCCTGTTGAAAACTGTATAATGCACAGTAATAAACTAATACTGGCAATTTTACAGTTTATTACTCTGTAAACTAGTAATTTTAAAGTTTAGCACTGTAAACTTACAGTTTACTACTGTAAAATTGGCAATTTTACCGTTTATTACTGTAAAATTACAGCTGAATTAGCCGTATTATACTGCAAAAGCAACATTTTTTCTTGCAGTATATCTTTGATGGGAAGAAAAAAGTTTACGGTTCTCCTCAAGATGCTTTTCGCAATTGAAGTCCAAAACATGTGAGGTCAGCATTCGTACACCGAGATGTGTAACAAGTGATGCGTGATAAAATCAGTCGCCCCTCCCCTGAAACATTTTTGGATTCGTGCTTGCTGTCCTCGTACTCTTTTCTTCAAGCACGTTCCAAAATCCTTTCGTATCGAATTAAGCCCACATTTCCATAATCATATTTGTCTTTCATAAAGAAACAAACTCTGCCAGCTGGCATTGCAACCAGGATCCTCCCCGGAATGCGTAATGTTTCTGGCAATATTGTTGTCCATCAATCCAAGCCGCAGAAGAATGTCTTTTCAATCTGTCGCTGTAATTTTGGCTCGCTTGATTGTTTTCATCGTTTTCTGTATGGCGTCTTTTATGAGGGCCTCCTCGACGACTACATCCAACCCTTTTGATTTGTCGTGGTTATTTAAATTCATATGGCGATAAATGGCTTTGGTGTGTAGAACAGTTGGTTATGATAAATTTCCGGTGAACGAATTCGGTTTTTATTGAATTTTATAGAAGCATTTTGAATGTAAATTTCTGAAGGCGTAAAAATAATTGATACGCAACGGATTTTGTTTTAAAAATTTCCTCAAAGTAAAAACCTTCGTGTAACGTTGGGTTTCCCAAAGTGTGGTCCAAAGCTCGCAGACCACCGGTGGTCCGCGAGCTCGTCCCAGGGGTACGCCGTGCTATCCTGATAAAACGTAAAAAAGTGATTGAAATTGAAGGACCAGTAACAATATTTTATTTCAAAATGACAGCATATTTATAAAGAGTTGACAAGTTCTTGTTTACGCCCAAGCAAGGAGCAGTAAAAGCCCCGGAACCTTCGATTTTACACATATTTCCAATCCTAAAACGATATTTTGTATGGTATATTATATTGTGGTATGGATGGATGGTGTATTATGTTTGACATTGTATTTCTAAAATCCAATGCGGAATATAACTTTCTGATCTCCTGTGACCAGGGTTGCCAGATTTAAGAACTGTAAATACGGGACAGGCTCTTGCGGGGGTTGGGGGATTGAGAAATGAAGTCTAAAAATTGATTTTTTTTCAACCTTGACTTTAATATTAACTTACGTTTCTCACAAATATAAATGAAGAAAAAAATACACAATGATCATAGCAATAAAAACTTCATGTTTTACTAGTGCATAGTTATTTTTTGTCATGAATATTAGTAGGAAAAGGTTTA
The DNA here is from genome assembly GCA_038373865.1 of Uloborus plumipes. NCBI lineage: Eukaryota > Metazoa > Arthropoda > Arachnida > Araneae > Uloboridae > Uloborus > Uloborus plumipes. The sequence goes on from JAXGGA010000256.1 coordinate 150,326, forward strand.
ACACTAATTATTGGGAAAATTCGTATTTCCCTGTTATTAACCCCCTTTTTCCTGACGCAGGCCCGTCATTTAAAATTGTGCCGGTGGAGGGGGGGGGGGATAAATTATACTAAATTTCAATGTAAATTATGCGAAAAAAAGCAAAAGCCTGGCCCACTTATATGTAAATACATTAATTTCCCAAAACCAGGGGGGAAGGCCATTGACCACCCGTCCTGATGTCCCAAATGACGGGCCTGTCTTGGCGTGAAAGATATAATAGTCGCTTCTACTGATGATTAATGTTTAGTATGTACTTTTTCAAAAAGCTAGACGTACCAATGGGGAAATTTGAATGCAAAATAATTTTAATGAGTCATTAACAAAAATTTTGATTACAATTGAGTAGACATAGAATTAAACCTTACTACTTGAACTCACTATAAGAAGTTGACCTAAAACAAATAAAAAAAATCAATATTCAATATCTTTTGGGAAAAAACTGCACAGTTTTGTCAATATTATAACATGATAATCATTCTTATATGATGTCGGAAAATTCCTCTTCTTAAAAACCATATTTGCTACTTGATTTTACTGCTGCAATAATTCTTTCTAAGTTTTGATGGTCTTTAGGTTGCCATAAAGCTCACTGTAATTTATATTTCTGTCGCTCATTGTAAAAATTATGTATCTTCATGTTTTTAAAACGCGTATTTGTTTGCTAAATGGAATAACATTTAGTTACATCTTTTAGTATAAAAGCGAAGCGAAGCAAATTTCAAAAGATTGAAATTGATTGATTCAAAAAATCTAGTGACTAATAGTAGCTGAACACATATATTTCTTTCATAATTGAAAAATTGAGAAGGGCTTTTTATATAATAAGGCATAGTAAAATCATTTACAAGGAGATACACCACTTTTACAACGAACGTTTGTTGAATTGATTGTCACAATAATTTCTGCTCTAAATGAATAGAACACTAACATTACTTCAGAACAGGAAAATATTATAATTCAATCAATTTTCTTATCACTCTATTTCATTTTTTGCTTTACTTCATTTTTTTTTCTTCTGAAAATAATGTTTCGTTTTGTAAAATGCTGCTTCTAGCCTGAATACGGGACTTTGGCCGTCCCGTATCAAGGTTTCCCGGGACGCGGGAAAATATTTCAAAAAACGGGACTGTCCCTTGAAATCCAGGACGTCTGGCAACCCTGCCTGTGACGGACCTGAAGCTGAATATTGCGCCTAATAAGCGATAATTAGCTTTATTTTGCTTTTAAAAAGAGTGTTAGATTCTCTTATCTTTTACAAGTCAATGTGGGAAATATAAATAAGTTAACACGATACATATTTATAAATTTTGTGTACATGAAACAAACGTGCAAGCATTTTGGGGAAAAAATATTTAAAAGTACGAGGTGTATTTTTAAAGTAAATAGTACCGTTTTGGTATAAAGTAAAAACAAGTAAAGATAGCTGTATTTTTTTTTACATGAAAGCCCCTATTTTAAACTACTTTTCTACATAATTGCCACCAAGACAACGACTTATCATATCGTACAATCAGCTTTAAAATCCCTCTTCAAAGTAATATGCCGCCACTGCATTACGATCAACCTGACATCACCGTCATTGTCGTGGCACTAGCTAGCCGCCGAGGTGCTGCTTCAGATACAGGTAGTAGTCACTGGATGCTCGATCTGGGTTGCTTTTGCACAAAATCTTCATTAATGAAGGAAGGTCGACCACTCCGTTCCTTGGTGTGCACATTAGAGTGACCATCTTTGAACGCTAGTATCCAAATCCTAACCATGCCATCGCTCATAATGGTTTCACCATGTACTGAAGAAATCTCACGATGAACATCGATAGCTTTTAACTCTCTCTTTTGCAGTTAAAAAACGAATTACCGCACTTAAGCCCTGGTTTCCTAGGAGTGAAATCGCCGATTTCTCCCGAGGCGACGGTCGCCGCCTTCTTCTGCGCATGCGCCTGAGCCGCAGATTGACGTCGCTTCACGCCACGCTCCAATCAAACTGGTTCTGATTCCAGCGTGCAGTCGCACCCGGCGTCAGCGACGATTGTCGCGTTCTCGGAAACCAAGGCTTTACGTAACAGTCGGCGGCACTCTCAATCGATGGACGTTTTTTGAAGCTGATTGTACGATATGATAAATACCTTACATTTAATAGCAATTATGTAGAAAAGTAGTTTAAGGTATGGGCTTTCATCTAAAAATACAACTGTTAGGATATTTCTGTGTTTTTTGTTTACATCAAAACTGTACTTACTTTAAAAATGCGTCTCGTATCAAACCGAGTTTTTTTTTATTATTTTTTTTTAACTTGCGTGGGCGCGTGGCGGGGGTCCCAGAAGTTTGTTAATATTCAGGATGGCGTCCACGCAGGTCTGGACTTTGGGAACCACTGGTGTAAAGGATTCTTTTTCCCTTTGAGCTATTGTCTTTTTTTTTTTTTTTTTGTCGTGTCTATGACTTAGCCGAACTAAATAACTGCATGGATCCTTATAACTGCTTTTGCGATTTGTTGGATGTTATCGTCATAAAGGTCTACAAGTGACGGTAATACACCAATTTCTCTCAGGTTTGCACTTATTGCTGGACACTCAAAGATATGACAAGGTGTAAGCTGTGTATCTGGGCAATTGCAACAGTTTCTGTAAATCCTTCTACCCTCTCATCAATTTTCATGCCCCTGTGATGCACCGGTATTGTCTTTCAGTTTGCATTTTAACTATTTTTCTTACCATATCTATTCATATATATCGCTGTACATTTTAGAAATTCAAAGGAAATTTTATTAAATCACTCTTTCATTTTAATAGCAAATTTGACAATGATTGAAAAGAAAGGAAAGCTGTGAATATATGTAGACAAGATTTTTATTGGCTTTACTGTCCAGAATCTCAAAATCCCTTTGCATTGAAAAAGTAGTTCCTTGGGATACCAAAACGCGGATATACGATATTTTAGCAATTTACAGTCCAATGTTGTTTTTCCATAACCTGTTTCCGCATGAAGACAACCATTTACTTTATCATGTGCCTGTCTTGTTTTAATAAAAATCTTATTGTTATTGTGCTAACTATGCTTGAAAAATATCCGATCCTTTTGATGCATTGAAAAGCCGTTTCACGAGACGCCATGTATTTGAAAATCATTGTGAGTTCTGTCTATTAAAGTTTGCTTTCGTGTTATGGCTTGGAAATAAAAAGCTAAAATCATATTCATTCATTTTCTTTTCCTTTTCTTTTCTGGTGTGTTTGTGTTCTTAGAAATTTAGACTCACAGTGACTTCCGCCTTTTTTTTTAAGTCTAAAAATAGCATCTACTACAGAACATGTCTCTGTTTAATCCTCACGTACTCGAATCAGTGGTTTATTTTCGCTTTGGTGGTTTATTTTATAGTTTGTACCCAGATATCCCGAAAACGTGATTCGGATGCTATTGACCAAAGAAATGGACTCCACGGTCGGGTAGTCATAAAATGTATCTTACTTTTATCCAAGTGGGTTTACTTTGCGTTTTGTTGTAGGTAAGCAAGGGAAATTGATGGATATTTTAACTAGTAAATAAACGCCTAAAGAACAGTTTCGGCATTACCGATTGAAAACTGGCATTTGGTATAATGTGTCCAATGAATGAGTGAGACATTTTGTACGTAAGTAAGAACAACACGGTTTGAGATCAGAATTTCGCCGTTTGCATCATTTGTATTGTTGACCGATACCTTTTTAACAGACTTGAAAATCTGGTACGGACCTCACACTACTTCCTTTTACGTATAAATTTCTTAGTAGATGCTTAAGTGTTAAAATAGGGCTTGAAGTGAACAAGATAACAATTCAAACATTTACACCCCTAGTTTGCGACGAAACAATGCAAATAAATGTTTTAGAACGATTAATTTTCTAAATATCGCCGATTTTAACGTCATTCAGTGGATTTTTGCTAAATATCGCCAATAACGTCAAATTGAACCCAAATTCAAAAATAATTCTTTTCGCCAAATTTGTCGCCAATTTGGTGATATGTGGCCAAGTTGGCGTCAAACCTTTGGCGATCAAAAGCGGTCCCGTAAATTCATATTTTCGTTCAGTCTGCATTGAAATTAACGCTGATTTACCCCCAAAAAAGGGGTAAAACACCGCCTTGGAAACAGTCGAATGCAACCACAAGGGAAGGTGCACAACTAGACCCCCCTCAGAGCCTACATATCAAACTAGAAGCTTCTACGGCATATAGTTTTTGAGTTATGCGACATACATACGCACATACATACGTACAGATAGACGCCGCGAGAAAAATCGTCGTAATTGACTCAGGGGTGGTTGAAAAGGATTTTTCAACTGGTTGTGGTTATATGTTGGTAGGTACATATGCACGTGCTGACAGGTCGAAAAAACTACTCAACATTCATTCAGGGATGAGCAAAATCAAAATTTAGACCCAAATTTGAGTGAATTTATTTTCGCGATCACAATACTTCCTTTACTACGTAAAAGGAAGTAAAAAGGGATGTGGTTATCATTTCAAAGCGTATGTATGTTTTTTTTTAATTTTGTTAGCTCATAGCGTCTGACCTAGTGAGCCAATTTTCACGATTTTTTTTCAACGGATAGCGGATGGTCTAAACATAACATTTTAAGTCGGCTCAAAAACCATAGGTAAAAATGATTTTTAACTACATTTCACCAACATATTTTTAAAAAAACAGTAGGACATTTGCACCATTGCAGAAATATGTGGTTACCAATCTAATGTACGGCGAATTCAGTTGAAGACCCTGGATAAATTAAAATTTATATTTGTAATAGAATTGTAGTTACGTATGATTTCATCTAATGTTTTTGCACAGACTTCAAATCTTACACTTAAAAGTTTACTTCAAATATTAAGTTTTGAAGTCGGTTGTATTTTTTTTTCAAAAATATTTGTATTAAAAATACACTGCGTTCAAATTTCTCAGAATATTACCACTAGAGGACGCTAAGTCCTTTATAAAAATAAATTACACGCGTCAAAACACGAGGCAGTGTCTGTCGAAATAGCGTCACATGCATTACAAACGTATAATTGTCCGCACACTGTAAAAAGAGATGCCGCTTTTACAGTAAAATACAGCTAATTTTACTGTAATGAATTATAAACTTGCTAGTTTTACAGTAATAAACTGTAAAATAGCTAGTTTTACAGTTTATTAATGTTTAGTTTTAAACGAGAACCTCTTCTGTCAGTGTATTCTGTAAAAACAACAGATTATTTTTTGCAGTGCACCTGCCAGAGTTAGAGGATTTTGCTTTCCAATATCCAAACTGCTACAAGCATGTACAGTAAACTGTAAACCTTCTCTTATCTGCGGAATAGGGTGGCACGATAATTCCGGATAAGCGAATAACACGGTTAATCCGAAAAATAGGTAAAAAACGATGCTAGTGAATTAGCATATTAGTGTATATGCAATAGCTAAAAAAATTCATTATCACAACAGATACATTTAACCCATTAATGCCTGACATTTTTTTTTTCCAAAGATATTTTGTATACTGGTTACAAACAGTGTTTAATGAACAGGAAAAATAATGAAAAAAATATTATGCAAAAAATAGTTTTTTTATTAAGGAAAGAAAAATCGTCCCTCAAAAGTTACGATAGACCCCAGAGGGTACATACTTGTTTTACTCAAATTTTTTTCTGCCTACGATATAATATTTAAAAAGACATTTTATAAGAAGAAATAAAATCAGCAATTAACATAAATTGGGAAGCTGGGAATAACTTTGAAAACTTAGCTTTTTTTTCTTGAGAGTGTAAACGATGTAATTCTTGATAAAGGTCATATTAAAACTGCTACAGAACACACTTTGCAATGGTTATGTGCTGCAATTTGTTAATAACGAATTGAAACAATTCCAAGGTACTAACTGAACACTATTATTTGGTTGAAATGTTCATTTTGGGGACATTCAGACCCTTTTTTGGACCGTCCCTAAAAAGGGACGCTAGGCATTAATGGGTTAAAGTTTGAAAGACCCGCGGAAAATCCAACCACGGATAATCGAGAGTTTTACTTTAATTACTTTACTTGAATAAGGATGTCTCTATGAACCTAGTCTTATGAGCAGTGGCGTATATAGCACCCGCGGGGGGCGGGAGGGGGGGGGGTGCAAGAGGTGTGAGGGCGCACGATCCAGAAAAATAGCACTATAAGTTACACGGGAGAAATATTTTCTATAGTTTCATTGAAGGGGGGGGGGGGGCGGAGTGAGCTTACAAATATTGCTGGAGACCGCACCTAGTTCTATGTACGCTACTGCATTATGAGCATTTTCTGTATGCACATTCAAGCACGCTGTTTCTTTGTGAATGTTACAAATACAAACGCTCAATATTTCAGACGTCTCACAGTTATTTTAAGCAGTATATTATGCCCAATTAGGATTTTGTCATGGATATTAATTTGAGTAGTTCGAGGAAAGGAAATGTTTTTTTTTTTTTTTTTTTTTTTATGTTCAATGAATTTACTTTTCTTTTGTAGTGGTAAAATGTTTCTAATATTTATGGATGTGATGACGCAGGAAGTTATCATATTTTTATATTTTTCTTGTTAACGAAGTGATATTTTCTTTACTGGCTATCACAAATACACACTTGGGAAGTTTTCAATGACGTATGTAAAAAAAAAAGAAAAAGTTTAAAATGTGCTTTGTGTGTCACGTTATTTTATATTAACAGGGAATACAGTCAGTATTGGGTTAAAAACTTTTATTGAACAATTTGTATCAAGGACCGTATTAAAGAATTAAAATAAATAAAAAGAAAGAACATCGGTGTTAGATAAATGTTTTCGTAAGTATGGAATAGGAATACATGATTATCAGCAACGTTAAAAAAGTAGAAAAATTTCAAAAAACTACATACACCTGTTTCTCGGTTGCAATAACCCCTTTTTTTTTCAACGCAGAAAGATGTGAACTGTGGATATAAAAATTCTTCAAAAGTTAAAAATTTTATTTTTTAACATTATTTGCCATTTACTCTCTTGCGCAAAGTGGTTAATCCTATACTATAATACGAGAGATGTTTGCCAAGTCGAAAATCGCCCCAGAATTAATAAACTCCGGTAAACTTGGGGGTCTGGGGTTTTTGGCCACGGGGAATCGATTGGCGTCGGTTTTGAAGCGCTACGGTCGAACAGTTCGGAGTTACAGATAGGACACATTAAAAGTTTGAGAAGATTTCTTACTACGCCATTTTCTTTATGAAAACTCTTATTGTTATACTGTTTCATAGCAACCACGTTTTAACAATGGATTTCATATTTAATCACATCAGCGTAAATTTATATTTTTATGGTATTTGGCAAATAATTTTTGGCAACACGTTAGAATTGTTATTGTTTTTGAAAGTTAAAAGAGATCGATCAAAATAAAGTTAGAATTGGGAATGGGCAGCGGTAGAGCCTCTATATAGACAGGCCGACGCATCAAGCTTAAGTTTCACCACTTTGGATCCAACTCATTAACTTTCACTTTCATTTTTCATTGTTGAGGAATTAGGGTTACCAGAGTAAAGTTTCGGGACATTGCCAAGCTTTGTTAAATTTACGTGAAAAGTTACCAAAAAGCGATAACTCGCCAGAAAAGACAATCCTCACACACGCGCTGGATCCAAAGTGGTAATCTTGATGCGTCGGCTCGTCTATATAGGGGCCTGAGGCCGCGGTAGTCCAATCGGTAAGTCGTCGGACTCGTAACCGGAGGGTCTCGGGTCGATCATATAGCCGCCGATCAAAGATCCACCGTCTTCATTAATGGTTGCTGGGGGACGTTAAAAATGTTCGTGGTCACAAAATCCTCCAAGTGAAACGAAACCTCTGGGGTGTGCTGGGCCAAGGGTTTACTCGGTCCTTGCGCCTTTTTCAAAAATGAACAGAGCGCTCTTCAGGGCCCCATCCCGGTTAAAAATCGAGTTGTGGTATGTACGGGGGGGGGGGACCTGGAGTGTAAAGTGAAGTGAAAGTCAAAACCAACTGGAACCAAATGCGTACTGGAGAACAGGAACTCTGCATCCATTCTCATCAACTCCTCCCGCGCCTTCGGCGCTAAATGAAATGAAATTAGGTGTGATTTTACGGTGAGCATGGATTAAATAGGGTTGTGTTTTTTAAAATAAATTACGGCTGTTTTGAATGCGTAATTGCAACCAAAGGCTCAAAAATGCTTTTCAAGTTTATCTAAATAAGAATTTCGCACTTAAGAAAAAAAGACGAGTTTACAAACCTCTTTTTTTTTTTAACCGAGTGGGCTCGGTTCCCTGGTACACGTTAGGGGTAATACGAGGAATGGTTGCCAAGTCGAAAATCGCCCCAGAATTAATTAACTCCGGTAAACTTGGGGGGGTCTGGGGTTTTTGGCCACGAGGAATCACGAGGTTTGGTTTTTCTAAATGTCAAAAATATTGAACTTCAACACACTTTAATCTTTACACTCCTCACTAGTAGTATACAGAGGTCCTGGTGCTACGCCTCAGGCAATATTGCTTTCCCCCCTTCCTCCCCCTTTTCTCGTGCAAGATCAGAAGGGTATTTTATGCCCTGAGGGCATAGAGTATTTTGTAAAAGGTTAGGGGGGTGTAGAAACTTTTTTTTCGGTGGCAACACTTTTAACCCTTTGATATTATTACCGTAGAAGATGAGGGGATATTTTTAATGCCCTGAGGGCATATGGTATTTTGTAAAAGGTTACGGTGGTGTAGAAACTTTTTATTCGGTGGCAACACTTAACCCTTTGATATATGAGCTTAAGAAGGTGAAGCTGGTGTTTCTTACCCTGAAGGCATAATGTATGCATGAAAGGTGAAGTGTGTATAGACACCTGTCACTCATCTGTCAATCAAAATATTGTTAAGATACATTACATTACATTACATTCGTTCTTTTAGTATATATTAGATTACATTAAGTATTTCAGCTCATGGGATATGCATTACATTAAATTAGGTATTTGAGCGCAGGAAGGTGCATTAGATTATATTATACACTTTAGCGCAAGAGAGGAACTCGATCCCCTTCCCCTGCCCCCCTCTCCCCCTCCAAACAATAGTTTTACAATCCCAATCTTGTTTATTCATGTCTATTCTTGTAAGTTCAGACAAGAATAGACACGAATAAACAAGATTGGGATTGTAAAACTATTGTTTGGAGGGGGAGAGGGGGGAAGGGGGAAGGGGATCGAGTTCCTCTCTTGCGCTAAAGTGTATAATATAATCTAATGCACCTTCCTGCGCTCAAATACCTAATTTAATGTAATGCATATCCCATGAGCTGAAATACTTAATGTAATCTAATATATACTAAAAGAACGAATGTAATGTAATGTAATGTATCTTAACAATATTTTGATTGACAGATGAGTGACAGGTGTCTATACACACTTCACCTTTCATGCATACATTATGCCTTCAGGGTAAGAAACACCAGCTTCACCTTCTTAAGCTCATATATCAAAGGGTTAAGTGTTGCCACCGAATAAAAAGTTTCTACACCACCGTAACCTTTTACAAAATACCATATGCCCTCAGGGCATTAAAAATATCCCCTCATCTTCTACGGTAATAATATCAAAGGGTTAAAAGTGTTGCCACCGAAAAAAAAGTTTCTACACCCCCCTAACCTTTTACAAAATACTCTATGCCCTCAGGGCATAAAATACCCTTCTGATCTTGCACGAGAAAAGGGGGAGGAAGGGGGGAAAGCAATATTGCCTGAGGCGTAGCACCAGGACCTCTGTATACTACTCTCACTTTACACCATTTCTTTAATTGTATAATTTTTAATTATCAATTACATTTTATTTCCTATGACTTTTCAAACTTTATCTGTGTATAGAATAGTTCCCTTTCCAAACTCTAACTTTGTTTAGAATAGTTTACAATGGTGCACTTTGACCGGTTATCTTTTCACCAATGGTTTGATAAATCACAATTGAAAATTTAAATCTTCGAGTTTGCTTCGATACCTGTTTTCTTCGAGCGCAGCTCGGTCACCCGCTGGTTTATTTCTTATGTGAGGATAGTTTGTAGCTCCTGGAACAAACCCTTCTGCCCAAGTTAATTGAGATATATATTTTGCTTTTTGTATTTTCCCTTAATCTGTAGAATTTCACTTTTTTATAGGGACTTTTTCTTCGGTGATTATACTCGATTGCAACCTTTCTTGGCAAAAACATCGTGACGTCAGCGTGACGTTTGCGTGACGTTAGCCTATGAAAAACGTGCTAGATAAAACGTCACAGCCTACTTGGCGAATTAGAGGAGATCGCTAACTGCTTGTGAGCTCTTATTGGCTTCTCCCGTAGTGACGTCAGTGCCAAGTTAAATTGCATTCAAGTATAATACAGTCAAACCTGTCTATCTCGAACTTCACGGGACGGAAGAAAAATTCGAGATACGGAGGTTTCAAGATACAGAGGTTGTGATAAAATTTACAAAAATAAGCAATTGGAACAAAGTCAAATACTGAATAGATTGTTTTGCATTTATATTGTTGAATATTTTACTGTACGACTTGTTGCGAGTCCACGTTTTACTAATAGTGATGACTATATCGGTAGCAAGTGAATGCATACTTTTAAGTACGAACATCTACTTATATTAAAAACTGAGTATCTTTCTAACTATCTTTCTTTCTAACTATCTTTCTTTCTATCTTTCTAACTATCTTTTTTTCTATGTCACGCTTCTTTCTCCTGAACGCCAATGACCTGAAAGTCGAACCAGGTACCGATAGATAGGTAATTTTTCAGGCTTCATTAGTTTCAATTGATATAATTATACGATTTCAATTAGCGAAGATATCAATTAATAAGTAGTCAAGTTTAAAGCGATTAAGCCTAATAAATGATTAAATATGAAATCCATTCTTGCAAACCGCCGTTGTTATGAAACAGTAATAACAATGATAATGAGAATTTTGAATGAAGGCTTAACTAAATCAAACACGAAACTCATAAGCGGGCCACTTACGTAGAATTTTTATCGCTAGCTACTTGTAATATTTTGAAACCTTCATTTGTTGAAAAGCCATCTACTTATATTAAAAACTGAGTGTCTATGTCTGCTTTTTTTCTTTGAGCGAGCTGAACTTACTGAAACTCTACTCACCATCTTGAAGGCGCGTAGCATCTCAATAATTCGAATGATTTTTTATATAGGAAAAAAGTAAAGGCGTGAAGCGCCTGTTAACGAGCCGCCTTGGCGGGGAGTAGTTTCTTGAAAATTTCCTCACTACTTTCAAGGCACGAAGTGCCCGTGCAACGCCGGGCCACGTGCGTGGTATGTCTTGAAATCGAATGAACATTAAATTCTATCAAATAATATAACTTCAGAATGAGTTAAAAGTTAGAGAAGGGGGACGTTATGCATCAACATGCCGCAGGAAGCTAATCTAGCTGCCCTGGCAGCTAGTAGTCTTTGAATGATTGTGCAGAAGATGATTTTTGTCTCCAAGTTATACCATTGATAAAGGTGGCTGGAGATGAAATTCAAAAATGAGAGTCTTTGAAATTCGAGATATAGAGGTTTTCGGGAAAAATCATTCGAGATAAACATGAGAAAAAACATTAAATTTATGCTGTAAAAGCAGGGAAATTGAAAAATTTCGACATGAGAGGTTTTCGAAATAAACAGGTTCGACTGTATTATCTTCTCAATCGGTTTGGGCTTTTCCCCTAGTCATTGAAAATGTTTCTTCATTTCGGATTTATCCGTAGTCATTAGGAGTTTCCCTTCCTAATTCATTAATGGATTATCCCTTATGTAATTAGGATTTCCCTCTTGTTCATTGATACATCTCAGCGTATCATTAAAAATAGGGTGAGTTCTGGTAAGTGCGTACCCTTTTTTTCAAAGTTCATGTTCTCAAGGATGCTGCTCTGTTGAAAAATCTTGTACACTCACAATTTTTTTTTAGTTTTCTTTCCAGATCCTTTACAAAGATTTTTAAGCATATAATATGTCAAATAAACCATAAGCATAGGTTTTGTGAACTGGTTTATGACACCTATTCTAAGGTACGCACTTTCCCTAACTAGCGGGGTAAGTGCGTCCACCTTAAATTATGTGAATATGAGCAGGAAAAAACTTCTGGCACATATTAAATATGTTAGGTAGTTGCCTTGGGATAATTCCTAATACTAGAGATCAGCACTTGCTTGCATGGCTGAAACGCAATCAGTGATATCCCACGTGTCTTGCGAACAACTGTGATTTGAAGATTGAGAGAATTGTGTTTGTGATTCTTCCTCTGTCCTTTTAATAAGACCAAGTGAGCAAATGTAAGTTGTTTTTATTTAGTAATAATCACTTATAGTCTACATAGTTTATTTTGGTTTAATACATTAACCAGTCTGTGTTTAAGCCAGGGTTCGCACTTACCCCTTCGTAAATGTAAGATGAGACATGGGCGTCCAATAACGTTGCTGTAAGTGCGTACCCCTGTGATTTTCTTTAATTATATTTGTATGGTAGATCGTTAGGTGATCTTAGTGAACAATCCGCTTTTTTTTAATAAATACGGTTTTAAAATGTTTTTCTTTTTGAATCAGCAGCAGTAAGAAAAAACACAAAATAAAGAAACAAAAAAAAAAAAATAATAATAATAATAATACTAATTGATCATGATATGATACTTGTACTTTTTTTTCTTGTACATTGAAATAGTTTTTCTCAAGGTGTTCTTAATGTTCTTAAATATAATTTATTCATTACTCCACCTTCGCTTTTTGAATCAGTTGGTTTCTTATTTAGTATTTCACTTAATTTCATTGCTTCATTTGTCATTCTCGTTTAAATAAAGTATAGTTTATGATCGCTATTTTCAACGAAAAATTTACTAACTGATATCTAAAAGCCAATATATTTCAGAGGTAATGAATAAAATTTAAATCTTATGCCGCATTCAATGAAAATATAAATACTTGATGGAAATGACGTCGGATTTATAATCGGCTTATAAAAGAGTTATAAGCAAAATTAAAGGTGAATTACGAGAGTCAGATTTTCCACGTAATGGTACACATTTGCCTCATCATAATGGTATGCATTTGCTCCGCATAATAGTACGCATATGCCTCATGATAGTGGTACGCACTTGCCCCATAATAATGGTACGCACTTACCCCCACCTTACTTTAAAGAAAGGGAAAGTGCGTACCGTCATATAAACAAATTTTAGTTAGAGTATTTGATCAAAATACCCCATGTATGTTATTAGTAGCTATTACTCAAAAGAAACAACTTGCATTTCTTGACTTCAATTGCTTGGTATGACTACAAGAGAAACTGAAACAAAACCTTCTCAATCTTTACTTCAGATTTTTTTTGAAGACATTTAAGTTGTCTCTGATTGTGTTTCATCTATTGAATCCTGGCCTGAATTCTACCTATTGAAATTATCATTAGACAGTTATCTAACATAGTCGATGTGTTGCTGAAGCCATTTCAGGACAGTATTCATTTAATTCCCAGTGGACGCACTTACCCCGTGGACGCACTTACCAGAACTCACCCTAGTTGTTTTTTTTTTTAAATTTTAATATTTGGTTTTGTGTGAAACTTGTTTATGCACTTTCTTTTTGCCTTTACTTTGGGTTTTTAGGATATTATTCTCACGCCATGCACTCATTATTTTCTCATTTTACTGTTTTCACTCAAACTCGCTGAAAAAAAAAAAAACTCAATTATTTTGCTTAACGATGCATTAATTTTAGGGGATGTTAATAATTTACAACAGGCCACACTTTCTTACAATGCAAAATGATCTTCTAAAGCATACTAGCAAGCGGTGAAGTTTGAAGTTGTTCACAATAATATGATGTGTATTGGAAGGGAGGGGGGGGGTGACAGTTGTGACCAGTTTTTGACCAGAAAGACGGACAAGGTGAGGAGAAGGTAAGGTGAACTGTGACAGTTCAACGGGGAAGTTGGTGAAAAATGTTGGGAAAAATTGTGACGTTATTCATAAATAACCCCTTTTCTAATCTTTAAACGCACTATAAGATCAGGACTATAGATATTATGTCTCTATAGTGTAAAAGAAAAGAAAAAACATATGTAATGTAAAGCAGTGAGTAACCGCCCCTAAGCAAGGGCTAAGGCAGGAACATGCAATATACCGCCAACTTATTCATTTCGATCCATGGACTGCAGTATCGGGCTTATTATGCCCTCATCAACATGGAATACGAAAGTAAACGAGTTGGAGGCAAAAGTCCTCTTAATAGAGCCAAGAGAGCCGAAAAAAACTGGTAGCTAATGTGGAATCAGAATACCAGCGAGTGACCGCACATGGGAAGGGTACAACTCGCAAATTTTAAGGCAGAGCTCGGGTATAAAGCTGTGAGTAACCGCCTCTAAGCAAGGGCTAAGGCAGGAACATGCAACACACCGCCAACTCGTTCATTTCCATCCATAATGTGTAAAATTAATTTCATAACTACGATCTGATAAAATAGCATCTTTTCAAAATTAGCTGTGTTGCATTTTCCCATAATGAAGATATGAAATGCAATACTTCTAACAACGCATTAATCTGTTTTCTCACAGGAATTTTTTAGTGATCTAAATATAAAGAAGTTGTCAAAGCTGGTTTAAATTATGTTTCTACCTTCAAAGTAATTCTAATGTGCAAATTGTCATAGAAATACAGCATAGCTAATTTTATAGTAATTTTACAGTAATAAACTTGAAAATTGCTAGTTTTACAGTTTGTTACTGTGCATTTTACAGTTTTATACTGGAACCTTTGCCAGTATTACAGTTTTTTTACGGTAATAAACTGTAAAATTGCTAATTTTGCAGTAGTAAACAGTAAAATTGTTAGTAGACAGTAATAAACTGTAAAATTGCTAGTTTTACAGTGCATTACTGTGTATTTTACAGTTTAAAACTGGAAACAGGACAGTGCTATACTGTGAAAACAACATTTTTTTAAAATGCACTTTTATTAGTTTCACATGTGGGTTGTTTGTTTGTATGTTTGTATGTAACTCTGAGTAGAAGATAAATTCACGGTCTTTGCAAATATAAAAGTAATATATGTAACACGATTATCAATACTAAAGGCTAAACTTTATTACATGTGGATGTATTATAAGTGTTTCAGTTGTTTGTATAACTCTGAATAAAAGATAAAATTCACGTTCTCTACAAATATAAAAGTAACATATTTCATATAATTATTAATACTAAAGGCGAAACTATATTAGATGTTGATGTATTATAAGTACATGTAAACTTAGCGGATATTCAATTTTTCTTTTTAGTTTGATTGACTCTAAAAGCATATTTTTTGATTTTTTAAAGCTTTTTAAAACAATAATAATTAAAAGATTATTTCTCTACTTACTTTCTCTGTCATAATGTTCATTTTGCTCCCAGTTGCCAAAAATCCCAACGATTTAAAATGTTAACTGTTGCCATCCTCTATTTGCTAACAAATAAAATGTTAGTAATTTATTTAAGCAAGGCTTTTGAAACGATTTTCAATTTTCATCCTTTGATTCTGCGTTTGCTGGGACATGTCGTTAATTTAAAAAATTCGCGTGGTCATCAAACTTTTGCGTGAGTAATTCTATTTTAGTAATCCTGGTATTTTATGGAAGCAATATGCGAATACTGAATAATATATTTAAAAATAAAGGCTAACCTATATTACATGTTGATGTGTTTATAAGTTCATGTAAACCTAGCGGTATAAAAGCGTATTTTTTTAGTTTTTTAAACTGTAATTTATTTTTTTTGCAGTGTAGACACTCGCCCAACATTTCCTCTGACAATTGAAACCACACTGACAGTGAAGCCTAACGCATCTACTCATTCTGCTTTCTGCATTCACACCCTTTTTCCTGTCGCCCTCAATGGCCCTCTCATCATCCGAAAATAAAAGCACTGATGAAAGGGCTGACTTGACATATATTTCTTTTCCGTCTTTTGCTCTGCGTGTTTTTGTTTCCCCTTCTCTCGCCACTGTGATCTCCACGCCACTGCTCCTTTTGTTTCTCTGCTCTCTCTCTCTAGCGCTCTTCCTCATCCAGGAGTTCTATTCCAAGACTCTCTCGAGGATTTGAAGACTGTGTTTTGGTCTCTTTGTCGTTTTTCTTTTGCTGGAATTTGAAAATATTACTAGTTTACAGTAATAAGCTGTAAAATTGCCAGTTTCAGTTTATTATTATGCATTTTACAGTTTTCAACTGGATCCTCTTAGCCAGTATATTGCTGTATGATACTGCTGTTTTTACAGTATTATACAGCAATTTTATGGTAAAAAACTGTAAAATTGCTCATTTACAGTAATAAACTCTGTACCTCAGAACCAGACTAACGTAAGTCCACTTTCGTCATTTTTCGATAGAGGGGAAAAACGATTGTCGAATACATCTTTTTTCCCCTCTACTGAAAAATGACGAAAGTGGACTTACGTTAGTCTGGTTCTGAGGTACAGAACTGTAAAATTGCTAATTTTGCAGTAGTAAACTGTAAAATTGCTAGTTTACAATAATAAACTGTAAAATTGCTAGTTTACAGTAATAAACTGTAAAGTTGCTAATTTTACAGTGCATTATTTCACAGTTTTAAACTGGAATCCCTGCTGCCAGTGTTATGCAGGTTTGATTGTGTTGCGGTATTTTATCGGATTTCCGGTATTTTCATGATCGATTCTGGTATTTTCATGGTCGAAAATACCGGAAATAAAATATTTTTAATTATGCTTTTGTCTTCCCACCTTCGGTGTCTTTTGTTTATTTTTCGAATTTTTGGTGATTTTCCGATAATTACTAATAATATCCATCGAACAAAAATGTTAAGATGCCATTCTATTGTTTTTGACTAGAAACTATTTGAAACTATTCGAATGTATGAAATGTGTCTTGTTTGTTTATGAAAGACGATTTATTATTAAATATGCATAATTATAAAATAAGGTGTGCTTAAATAATAGGAGCCTTGGTTTTTTGAAAAAAGCATCCCCCTCCCCTCACACACACTTCTCTTCAAAACTTTCAGGTATTTTTTCATGAACTCACAATCACCCCTGTATATTGTGAAAACGACATTTTTTTTTTGTTGTGTAGACACTCGCCCATAATTTTCTATGTGACAATTGAAACCGCACTGACAATGAAGCTAAACGCATCTCCTCATTCTGTTTTCTACATTTACACCCTTTTTCCTGTGCTGCCCTCAAAGTCCTCTCATCAATCCGAAAATAAAAGCACCGATGAAAGGGCTGACTTGACATATATTTCTTTTCCGTCTCTTGCTCTGCGTATTTTTGTTTCCCTTTCTCTCGCCACTGTGATCATCTCCACGCCACTGCTCCTTTTGTTTCTCTGCTCTTCCTCGTCCAGGAATTCTCTTCTAAGACCCTCTCGAGGTTTTGAAGACTGTGTTTTGGGCCACTTCTTTATCGCTTTTCTTTTGCTGGAACTTTGCCAAGCCTGCCGCTCGGGGGGGGGGGGGGGGGGGAGGACTTGGGTAACGATTCTCTTACGTAAACGGGTGGTTCGGGTTGCAATGGTTCAGGGATGCTGTGTAAGAGGCGCTGTATTATTGAAGAACAAGATTGGAATTTTTTTTACTAGTTTCCAGTTGAAGCGAATATATTAGTTGGAACTTTTTTTTTTTTCTGTGCACTGCAAAAAATGAAAGGTTGTTTTTACAGTATAATACCGGCAGCCGAGGTTGCAGTTTAAAACTAAAATTTCACAGTAATAAACTGTAAAACTAGCAATTTTATAGTTTCGTACTATAATGTTAGAAATTTTACTGTTTATTGCCGTATAATTCAGCTGTATTATACAGTAAAAAAAACGGTATTATACTGGCAGCAGAAGTTTCAGTTTAAAACTGTAAAATGCATTGTAATAAACTTTAAAACGAGCAATTTTACAGTTTATTACTGTAAAATGAGCAATTTTATAGTTTAGTACTGTAAAATGAGAAATTTTATAGTTTAGTACTGTAAAATGAGCAATTTTATAGTTTATTACTGTAAAATGAGCAATTTTTTAGTTTAGTACTGTAAAATGAGCAATTTTATAGTTTAGTACTGTAAAATGAGCAATTTTATAGTTTAGTACTGTAAAATGAGAAATTTTATAGTTTAGTACTGTAAAATGAGCAATTTTATAGTTTATTACTGTAAAATGAGCAATTTTATAGTTTAGTACTGTAAATTGAGCAATTTTATAGTTTAGTACTGTAAAATGAGCAATTTTATAGTTTAGTACTGTAAAATGAGAAATTTTATAGTTTAGTACTGTAAAATGAGAAATTTTATAGTTTAGTACTGTAAAATGAGCAATTTTATAGTTTAGTACTCTAAAATGAGCAATGTGACTTTTTATTACTGTAAAATTAGAAATTTTTACTGTTTATTTCTATAAAATTAGCTGTATTATACTGTAAAAACAACATTCATTTTTTACTGTGTAGTAGTCAGTTGAAGCGAATAAGTAGTGGGTACTTTTTTTTTTCTGTATTCACCATTTTTTGCAAAGAAAAGGAAGTAACGAAACAACTGATTGGCTTATTAACTTAAATGAAAAATCATCAAATAATCTGTGCGTTAAAATATGTTTATGTGATTCCCACTGTCTTGAAAATCCTTGAAAAGTCTTTGAATTCTATTTTGATAAATAGAGTCCTCGAAAAGTACTTGATTTTCCAATAGTTCGTTGAGAAGTATTAAAAGTACTTGATTTTTTTTTGCTGAGTTCTTGAAAAGTCCTTGAAAATAAGTGAACAAACTCTTCATAATTGCCAACTTTTACGTATTACGTAAGAAATTGTTGTTCTTCTCGTATTTCGTGGTCTGATTTTTTTTCCCGCTTTTCGAAATCTGATTGCATCTGCCTCTAGAAATCGCCCGTTTTCATTTTACACGAAATTTTACTCTTTAACACGATGGGAGAGCATGAACTCTTGGAAGGACGGCAACAGGTTCACGTAGCGGATGGCTGTCCTCTTGGGGGAGAACTTTAAATTTTCACAATTGAATACTTAAAAAACACTTTTTAATTTTTTTCCCTTTATCTATATTAAAAATGGAGTGGAATTGGTAAGTTAAATAACAAGAAAATTTTCAGCCCGATGGTGGTTACCATTGCCATGAGGTCAGCATTGAACGTGTTAAAAAAATCATCATGTGCTTTTTCATGCGTAAAATATGTAGATTATTGATCCTTGAATTGCCTTAAAAAGACCTTGAAAATCTTTGAAAAGTCCTTGAATTTTTTTTCTTGAATGAGAGTGGGCTTAAAATTGAAAAACAACTTCAATAAAGCAAATTGTCTAGAAAATGCAGCTATTTCAAGGCTACAATGAAATCTCTTCACCAGTGCAAAAATGCTCATTGCACAGCCAAAAAGTTATGATAGAACACAACCTTAGCCACTTGAGCGCCCTGGCATGAACACACACTTAAGACACCCCCTTGAACACAATAATGGGTCAGATTAAAAGTCAAATAGGAGTACAAGTACAGGACAAAAGACAAAAAATATTTTTGGAGAACTTACTATGTTTGGAAAAAAGTCTCATATGCTCTTTAGTCAATGATTTTTCCAGTACTGCAATTTTTCCTCGTATTTACAGGCTAATTTTTACTATTGTTTTTTCTGGTTGGTTGTTTTTCTCACTCTTATGCAACTTTATTTCTGATTGGTTTACTTCCTTTTGGTGTTTTCTTTGGGTTTATCTGTAATCTGCTGATTCATCGGTTTTTATCGTGTTTGGTTAGCTTCTAATTTCAACTTTCTATCTACATGATATGCAAATTGTTCCAAATGTCACATAGCCGTGTTCTACCCCTTAATTTCGTTCTTCAATTTTTTTGCATCTTGTTACTAATGCGCAGTAATGATGTGCATTGCACATCATGTTACTAATGCATGACCCTCACAGGTATATCCGAATTGTTTAAATAATAGGTAAGTTTTTTAAATTTAAAAATAAAGCTCTTATTAATAAGAAAACAAAGTTCGACTTCAACAGGAAGTTTAAAATTTGCAAGATCACTACTGAAAAGTCCACCTGGGCAAAAAAAAAAAAAAAAGAGTGAAAAGAAATATCAAAAGGAATATGCAAAACAGTGTTGTTGGATCTGTTAGCAGCCCTCTCTCAATATGTGTACGAAGGACGAGTGGAAGTACAAAACAAATAAAATGTCTCTAAGTACAATACCACAGTAACATAGGTCAACAAAATTAGAGATGTTGTTGCGTTTTTGCTCTATCCAAGAACGTTTTTAATTCCTGGCTGCAATTATGTTGCTTTAGTTTGTTTATCTCCTTTCAAGTCTTGAATCGATAGTTGTAGTTAGGTAGTTATTTTTCTGTGTGGTGCAATATATAAAGTCCATGTTCCGGTTTACTCGTTGATCATCTTGATGTGCTTGTTGTCATCAGTCACGTGAACTATTTCTTCCGTTGCTTTTCGTGATGGCGTCCATATTGTCCGGTTGATCAATAGTTATGCATAAAAACTTTGCTATGCCATGCCTTTAACTCACAAAGAACGTGGTAATGTTTTGCACATATTCCGAAGAATGGCTATATTTGTTTGGAACTGCTAGTTATGAATACACGTTTAGAAAAGAAGAAAGGAAGGAAATGTTTCTGAATTGATTGGGTTAAATCAACATCGAAAATATTTGTTTTACGGAATAAAGTTTTTCTTTAATTGTTAGGTTTTATGCAAGTATAATGGTAGTAAACTGTAAAATTTGCTAATTTTACAGTAATAAACTAAAATTGCTAATTTGGCAGTAATAAAATGTAAATTGCCAATTTTACAGTAATAAACTGAAAAAAATGCCAATTTTACAGTAATAAACTGAAAAAAAATGCCAATTTTACAGTAATAAACTGAAAAAAATGCCAATTTTACAGTAATAAACTGAAAAAAAAATTGCCAATTTTACAGTAATAAACTGGAAAAAATGCCAATTTTACAGTAATAAACTGAAAAAAAATTGCCAATTTTACAGTAATAAACTGGAAAAAATGCCAATTTTACAGTAATAAACTGAAAAAAAAATTGCCAATTTTACAGTAATAAACTGAAAAATGGCAAGTTTTACAGTTTATTACTGTGCAATTTACAGTTTTAAACTGGAACCTCTGCTGCCAGTATTTTTGTTCAACAGCACTGCTGCCAGTGCTGATGTTTTTAGTATAATGTAGCTAATTTTGTGATAATAAACTAAAATTGTGGTAATTAACTGTAAAATTGCTGCTTTACCGCAATAAACTGTAAAATCGCTAATTTTGCAGTTTATTACTGTGCATTTTACAGTTTTAAACTGGAATCTCTGCTGTCGGTATTGTACTGTAAAAAAAGGTGCTTTTTTTTTGTAGTGAAGAACTCCTTTTATAGATTAAAAAAAAAAAAAAATTTAAATAAAACCTCCACTTCGTTTATTATCTGGTAGTGAATTTGATTTGTTGTTATTGTTTTATGCTTTGATTCTAAAAATACTACAAAGTAAGGAAAGTAAATTCTCTTTTTTTTTATAGCATTTAATTAATTTTGATTCTGGCATCATTAGCAAGACTATGTTTTTTATTACCAAACCTGAATTGTTTTAGTTAATCTTTATTTTTAGATTCAGTTAACTGGTATTTCTTTACTTACATTTCACGTTATTCGGTGGTTGGTAAACTTTGCCACAGTGGGCTACTTAAGAATTTTCTCACTGAAGAGAGGCCAACGTTTAGGAATTTTCTTTGATCAATGGCACGCAAATATTAAAAACTTGTAAGTAAAGTACTTCCAAAAGCACTCTTTTCTACAACTTAATTTCAAAAGGAATTTACGATGTGTGACCTTTCAGCTTAATTTGTGAAAACAGCCTAGTATTAGATATTATTGTTGAAATATGAATCTTTTGCTTGTCCATATCCAACGAAATTACTTGTTGGGAAATGTAGGGCAAAGTGAAATAGCAGGGCTGAGTGAAATGAGATATATTTTCAATTTGTAATACTACATATCTGACAATAGTATTTTAATTTATTTCTTAAACTTATAGGTTCCAGTGCAACAATAAATAGCTTCTCGAAAGATCAAGGAAAATAATAACATTAGTCATTTTCAAAATTTGATATAAATATCGTAATGATACACATGCCGTTATGTTTTTTGGCTTATCAAAAATAATTTTTGTTATTATAAATGAAATGATGAAGTTTTTGTTATTTTAAGTATTAATTGAGATGAACTGATGAACTGTACAGTATTTATTTAGTAAACATTAGACACGTTTTAATTTTAAATGTTAAGACTAAACGAATTTTGTCAAGTGCACGCGGGGCAAAGTGAAATAGTTCATTGCATTTATTTACTCATTTATTTAATGAACTACTTACGTATTCATTTGTTAATTCATTTATATTCATTCATTCATTCATTCTCTTCGTTTTATTATCTATTTTATTATTTCTCATACATTAGTTTATTTCTCATACATTAGTTTATTTCTCATACATTAGTTTATCCGTTTATTGTTTCATTATTTATTCATTCATTTGATGAAATATATTTTTTATAATGAAGCAAGTGTTTCATTTGACGAATATTTTATTTTTTACTTGCCTCGTGCAAAAAAAAAGTCGTTTTGAAAAAAGCATGTTGATTTAATTCGTTTCACTTTTCCTCACATTCCTGTGCCGTAGCTTACGAGAAATAAAGCGAGTTCCTCGTATGCTACGCCTGTGTCTTATGCAAGTTGCTTTCTCCGCATTGAAACTACGCGGGCAGAGAAAAGTCTTTTACAGAATTTTTATTGAGAGTCAACGTAAGAACTGTACGGCTTGTCGGCAAAATTGATCCGCAAGTTGAAATTGAACGACAAAAAGACTTTTTTTATTACTTTAAATTCATTATTGCGGAAAAAATAAAATTACATAAACCATTTGATATTATTATAAATATAATAATTGATGGTATGTATTTAATCTTTGCGGGTAGAATTTGGAGACTAAAAATGAAATTCAATGTGGAATGTTATGAAAAAGGTTTTGGAGGAGTAAGAAGTAGTTATACCCTTGAAAGACGAAGAGCATATTCTATAGAATCCGAAGTGGCGTTACATTCTGAGTGTGTTAGTTCTTCATTCACTATTTGAAACACTTAACGTTCGCTTAAGCTATCAGCTTAGGATTCTCTTGCCTTTTCTTTTCTTTTCTTTTTTTTTTGCGGAGTCGATTTCCGCTGTCTTTTAAATGTTAGCAGCTGAATTTGGACACCTCAACTCACGTTTTCCCCCAAAATTAAAATGTAATAACAACGACATAATTAACATTAGAATAAAAAAAAGTAATAAAAAATAGTAAACCTCAGCCGTTTGTCTTAGAATGCGATTGAAAAACTTTAGTAGTTTGTGTACAATTTATCAAGTGGCGTGCATGTAAAATATAGTACAGTTCAGCGTTGTTGGCCCTTGGTGGAGCATTTGAAAACATCCAATTCGTTTTAAATGTGGAGAAAATTACACACGCTAAGCAAACTAAGACTTTTATGGTATATTCCTTATCAGTGGTATATTCCTTCTTAATTTTGATTTTGCAACTAGCAAATTTTACTAGTAATAATTGTCTTTCCCTTTCCGTGTATACCATATCCTCTCAAAAAACAATTAAAAATATTTAGATTTAAAATGCTTTATGACCGGAGAAATTCGTTTTAATATGAGATCAGCAATCAAGGTCAGGGGTTGTTTAAATTTTTAATTTAATCTTAGTACTTGTGTTTTCAACTGGTTTTGAGGGATCTCCGTCGCTGAAAAGTTGAAGCTTCGCTTTGAATGCCAAAAGTCTTGTATTCGATTCCTACTGGATCCCTTAGTGTCATTTCCTCCTTTTGTACTGTACATTTTTCTTTTGTAAAATAAATAAATACATTTATTCCCGATGCTATGGCATCCCATCCTCTGTCTTCGTTGTGATTATTAGTTATGACATTAGAACAACAACGACTACGTATTTTGAAGCGGATTCGTCCACAGACGAGCTCCAACAATCCTGAGCTGCACTACAATTGATTTTTGTAGTTTGACAAGTATCAAAAATAGTGAAGCAGAATATAGATAATTTTCATTAATTCCGCACAGAACATTAGTATATTGCTTCTTGCTTTTACTGTTTCTTAGAAATCTGCCGCTATTGTTTCTGAACTCCTAGTACAGGCTGACATTTAAGATGCTAAACGATCCCCACCAAAATGTTTCCTCTAGATTAACTTTTTCATCTACTAGTTATCGATAAGTTAAATGCTAATTTTTTTTCGTTCCTTCAGAATCAATACCCAGCTCCTTTTTGTGTAAAGAATGGACCGAACATCTCCCTTTCTGCTTAATGGTGCATCATTTATCTATCTGCAATCACGCTACTCCTTCTTCATTTACTCTTCTTTTTGCTCGAAACGCCCTTGTTGTTCGATCGGACCCATAAAAGTCTGTGAGGCTGGTGAGTAAATAAGACTATTGTGCCCTGGAGTAAAAAGCATATCCTTGTTGCGACGAGAGGCCTGACCTGGATAATTGCGAAAACGTTTGTGGTATCTTTTTTTTTCATTGACTCATGCGATGTGCGCAGTCATCGTTTTTGTTATGGTTGGTTCGAAAGATTATGGTAGCGAGGTTTATTTTTCATTTTTTTTTTTTTTTTTATTGATTTGTGACCAGTAGAGGTGCACCGAGTATACTGCAAAAAATGAACCGTTTTTACAGTATAATACCGGAAGCTGAGCCCACAATTTAAAACTGTAAAATGCACAGTAATACACTGTAAAACTAGCAACTTTACAGTCTCTTACTATAAGTGAGAAATTTTACAGTTTACTGCCGGAAAATTTAGCTGTATTCAGGGGTCAATCCAGGATATTTAACCAAGTTCCTGTTTTTGGAATTTTGTGAAAACTAATTCGTAATTTTGTGAAAAATAGTTTCGGCGAGAAATTTTCAGATCGTTCTTTAAACTCAGATGTCTGTGAATAGTCAGTTTTCGAGTGTGGGATTTTTGTGAAAGGTCCATTTTTGAGTGACTGAATTTCGTGAAGGATCCCTTTTTGAGTTTCTGAATTTTGTGAAGGGTCCCTTTTTGAGTGACTGAATTTTGTGAAGGGTCCCTTTTTGAGTGACTGAATTTTGTGAAGGATCTTTTTTGAGTGACTGAATTTCGTGAAGGGTCCCTTTTTGAGTGACTGAATTTTGTGAAGGGTCCCTTTTTGAGTGACTGAATTTTGTGAAGGGTCCTTTAACGGACCTAATTTCTCTCTAGATTGACCCCTGGTATTATACTGTAGAAACAACGATCTAACACTGGCAGCAGAGATTCCAGTTTAAAACTGTAAAATGCACGGTAATACTGTTAAGTTAGCAATGTTACAGTTTATTACTGTAAAATTCGCAATTTTACAGTTTAGTACTGTAAAAGTAGCAATTTCTGCAGTTTATTGCTGTAAAATTAGCGATTTTTAGTGTTTATTACTATAAAATTAGCTGTATTATTCGGTAGAAAGAAATTTAATTTTTACAGTGTAGCACTTTGGCCGAGTACTCAGTACTTGGCCTTTCACTATTCCCCCGAGAACCGAGTTACCGAGTGCTCGATATGATACTTATTGCACCACAGTTTAAAATACAGTGATTTCGATTATGAAACTATTTTCATAGCACTTTATATATATATATTTTTTTTCCTCTAAGTATTTGCTTTACCCAAACTAGTCAAAACCTTTTTCTTACGATTATAAGAATGACTTTACTTCGAAGCATTTTTTTCACTTAACTAAAAAGTCGAATATGTAAAACTATAGTTTTAAAAGTTCGCAATCGTAGTTTTTAAATGATTCAAAACAAATTGAAATGTTTTTAAGAGTTTTTTAATATTCGAGACATTCACTGCAAGGTTTTGTCTATTACAGGCATTTGTTAGATTTACAAATTGTTTAAAATATTTGTTACGTGACTAAAAAAAAACCCATTAAAATCTCTACTAATAATAAAGCTGAAGGTTTTTCTGTCTCTCTTTCTTTCTTTTTGTCTGTCTGTCTGTCTGTCACGCGCGTAGCGCCAAAACCGTTCGGTCGATTTTCATGACACTTGGCACAAAATTAGTTTGTAGCATGTAGTTTTGCACTACGAAGCGATTTTTCGAAAATTCCATTTCGTTCTTTTTCTATTCGAATTCTTAGCGGAAATTCAATAAAATAGGGAAGAAATATTTCATACACATTTTCAAGTCTTATGCCATTTGAAAGCTTGAAATTTTCTGCACAAAATGAAGTTTCTTCGAAGTTTCTACGATCATCAGGAGAGCTGTAACAATTGTTTTTAGAATCCCGGAATTCAAGGCTTGTCTTCAGCAAGCCAAACGATTCTAGGTTATTAAAGCCGAGACGAAAGCAAAAATCAAGAGTGAATGGAATTCATTTTCACAACAAAAATTAACGTTTTGCATTGTTTTCATGGTTACCTGTCTGGTACCTTTGTTTCTTTCGAAAAACAAAGCCTTTATGTCTTAAGACCAGGTATTTTTTTATCCCCTTTAGGGCCGAATTCAAGTGAAACACCATTGCAATCGCTTCGAGGCGATCGCAAATTGCAATCGCTACTGGAAGTCGAATTACATTAGAATCACATCTCGTAATTAAATAAACTAATTGAAATGAGGGAAAAACACCCTGGTACAACTTTTGTTTTTCTGCTCCAGTTTTTAATTTAAATAGTAAATAACAATAGTGGTGCTACAACCTGATATGTGAACCAGAATAAATAACCAGTGAACGGAAACATCATTTTTTAATCAATCAACTTGTAAGATTTTTGTTTAAAGCCAAAGTTTTATCGAGACTTCTTTGTATTCTTTATTTGTTTTACACTCGTCTTATATTTTATATCCTCTACTTATTGCTCCTCTTTTGTTTTCGTTGCTTTTCGGTTTACTATTCATTTCTTCACTTTTCCGAATTTGTTTCCTGTCATAAATTCGTTTCCTTTTGGAATTGTGTTGACGAAAGTTACTGTTACCAATTCATCCGAGAAAAAACTTTTGAAACCGTGTTGAAGTAAATAAAATAAATACGAACTGTTAAAATTAACGTATTAACTTATGAAGCATGAATTAAATTAAAAATATATTTTGCTTAATATTTAGGAAGGCTTGAAGATTGTGAATGGGAGGCCCACATGTGACCTAAATGACAGATTTAATTATTTTTATCAAATTTAACTTGTTTTACTCAAGTTTCTACTGTACCGTCAATGCTCTTACTTTTTTGCAAGAACCATCAGTATCCTTCTGTGAGGAGTTTTGTCATGTTATAATATATGTGCGTACGCAAAATAAATTTTAGAATATTTATAACTTGCGACAAGTGACTGTGGGCTTTAAACAAAGAGGGCCACTAAATTCTCCAGTCGTGACGGGTTCTGGATACGAACTGCTGTGGATGAAAAGGCTCCTCTCAATCAGTAGTTCTCGAAGTGGTCCAAAGGGTCCCCCAGAGTTTGAAAGGGGTCATATAAAGGAAAGAAAAAATTGGGAGTTCGCAAGATGCAAATAGGGTTCCTTTTATTGATGCACCAAATTCAACCTGTTACACTTAAAAGTTTTATTTTTCCTTGCACACCTATTCTATGCTAGAATATTAGCTGATTTAAGTTTTGTGCTATTATTTTATGAAAGTACGCATAAAAATGTTATTTTTCTCTTCATCTGTTTTCTTTTCACTTAATTTTTTTTTTTAGTCTGCAGTAAAACTGTCAATCTGAATCTTTTAGAAACGTTTCATCTGGCTGTTTTAGAACAACAATAAATAAAAATTAACCATTAAATTCCCGGTTTTAGAATGTCTGAGTTATATTTTTACTTCCTGATTAGTTTTGAAATGACCCCAAGGAAGGGGTCCACGGGAAATTCGTAAACTAGGCAAGGGGTCCACGAAGCAAAAAAGTTTGGGAACTCCTGCTCTAAATCCCCGTTTGAGCCTCAAATTCTCCACGAACGCTCGACTCTCGTATTATGCGTGTCAGAAGTTTTGTCAGGTTACAGCGCATTTATTAATGACGACACATATCCCTATTCGGCGTAATGAATAGCAATTGAATGCGGTTTATCGTTCATTTATCTAAAATCAGCTCTTGGTAAGAAATAGCTGTTGGCCATTCGCCAGTCGCTGAGTTTGGAACGAAGACAAAAAATATGATTTATCGGAGTATTGTGCTATTCATCATTTTAACACTTAAAAATTTATTACTTGGACACCTACGCCTTGGATTTTTTTTTGTTGGAAGCTTATCTGCGCTTGAAGAAGGTTGGATTTGTTAAAATGTGTGATAAGGCAGCATAAATGGAGCGAATGCGAATGTATCGATGATGATTAGGCAACAGAAATTGATGTGGCCTGCTATTCGACGCGAGGAGGAAAGAAGCAGCGGGAGAAATATAAGAATGTTGATAATATTCTTTTTTTAGACTACTAGCTTATTACCTAGCGTTGCCCGGGTAACCTCTAATTTTTCTGCGTCATACAATATTTGTGCCAATGTTCCAAAGTAATTAGAACATGAATTGTAATTGTTTTTAACTTATTTCATGCTAAAAGGAGATAGGCGAGGCTTAAATTGATAATTCATTGTTAATCGTAATCTTCGTTGAAAAGTAATCATATTTAAATGTGTTCAATTTTATCAATTTGCTTGCTTAAAGGTTCATCTCTATTACTTTACCTATTCAAAATGGAAAGAAAATGGCCATTTTGAGACGAAAAATTTGAACTTTGAGCTTTTTGGATTTTTTTTTAAATTTCAAAACCCTGCCTATCTGAATTCTAGTGCATCAAGGAACCTCTGTGCCAAGTTTGATGAAAATCCGACGAAAACTGGATTTGTATAAGGAACAAACATTACAAACAAATATGTATATACATACATTCATTTTTATACATATATAGATAAAACCTCGATTTAATGTTACCGAGCCACGCAGCTGGTATCTACTTAATTTCAAGAATTTACTTCGTTTAATGCGTTAGCTGAAATCAAATAAAATGTTTCAACTAGATACCTTTTTCCGACCATAAAACTCTCATATTTTTCAAACTTAGCTAAACGGGGGCAGATTTGCTCCAGATCCCACTGAGAGGGGGTGGGGTCGAGACATTTGGAAAACTTTGGATCGATGAATATGCTTACCGGTGCATTAGGAAGAGGCCAACCTTTTTCCTTTGGCAGAAAGGAGCTGCAGAAGAGAAATAGTTTGAGAATTTGGAAACTTTTATTTTTTCTCTCTCCCTCTTTTCGCGTTCTTCCCAGCGACATACAGTTGTTGACTTCAGCCCATCTTATCTGGCGAATCGCATTTATTTCATGACCCACTTTCTTACCGCTGATTTGTTACATTGGTCGTCGATAGCGGGGGATCGCATACAAATCTCGTGATTCGAGTTTTTAGAAATTAAATTGGCCAGTTTGAATTTTAATTTATATGCCCGTAAGTGCTGCAAAGCACGTTTTCTTATCGTTTGTTCTGACATCAGTTTACTCTGGTTCAAAGCCATCATTGGTTTTTTGCTACCTTCCACAAAATAAAGGAAATATTGTTTTCATAAAAATTATCCCTCTGAAATTTCAACCAAAATTTCACTTTTAATTGCCCCATGAAACAGTTTTGGCTCGTTTCTTTGTCAAGAGTTTTCCATCGTGGTTCGCGGCACTGTTCGACATATAAGTCAGGACCATTCAGCAATAAGGCAACTATATAGACGAGTCGACGCATCAAGATTAAGTTTGACCACTTTGGATCCAGCACGTATTTGAGTGCTTGATTGGTTGTCTTTTCTGGCAAGTTATCGCGTTTTGGTAATTTTTCACTGTGAGCAATTATTCGTAGCACGTGGATTTGGCAAAGCTTAGCAACGTCCCACAACTTTTTCCTTATAACCCTAAGGGCCATGCTCCACATCAGCGTAAAACGCGACCGAAACTGAAGGCAGAAACCGAAAATCCGGGTACTTTCCATAGGAACACCATTGAATCCATTTTACGCTTCTGCCTAATTTTTCTGCTTTACGTCGATGTGGAGCATGGCCCTAACTCCGCAACAGTGAAAAAATGAAAGTAAAAGTAAATAAGTTGGATCCAAAGTGGTGAAACTTAATCTTTATGCGTCGGCCTGTCCTAAGGCCCCTATATAGACGAGCCGGCGCATCAAGATTAAGTTTCACCACTTTGAATTCAGCGCGTGTTTGTGTGTTTGAGTGGTTGTCTTTTCTGGTCAGTCATCGCGTTTTGGTAATTTTTCACTGTGAGCAATTATTAACAGCACGTGGATTTGGCAAAGCTTAGCAATGTGCCAAAACTTTTTTCTGGTAACCCTACTCCGCAACAATGAAAATTTGAAAGTAAAAGTTAAGGAATTGGATCCAAAGTGGTGAAACTTAATCTTGATGCGTCGGCCTGTCTATATAGCGGCTCTAGCCTGTCCATATCGCGGCTGTATTCAGTAATAGCTTCTGGGACCTGATTCCAAAATTACTGTCCTCACTCTCATAATCGTCAAAGTGAAATATTTGCTGTGACACTGTCGAACATCTATTCGGATTAGCTTTTCTGCTACAACTCCTTTTCAAGTTACCTTTTCCTCAACAACTCCAAATTCGTGTCACTTGTTCTCCAATAACTTCTAACCTTCCAAGTGAAGCCTTAATAATGCTCTATTCGCTAGAAAATATACAAGTTCTTCCCATGATATATGATGAGGATAGCGTCTGTGTCGTCTGGAGGAAAGACAGCAGCCCTAAGGGCGCTTTTCCACTTACCGACACGGCAACGATAAATCGTAAGCGATTGTCGTCATCCGACATTGGAGCACGCAAAATGCATTAAAATATGCTATGCGCTTTTCCATCTCCCGATTCCAGGACGATTGTGCCGTCTCCGACCGAACGCTGTCGTTTGTCGTCCCATTCGTGTCGGATGGCATCCGTCTCGCCTTTAAAATCGGGACGATATTCATCCGTCAGTTTACATTCTTCGAACTATAGCAATGGCGTATAAATTCGACATCTCTGCATTAATAAAATATAAGCTTCAATTTGCAGACGATTGACAAAATATGTAGCCATAAAAGATTTGAATCATTTTATTTTATACTTTGTTTCATTAATTGTAGCGCAGACGATTTTTAATGTTTCAAAAGAGATTAAATTTTCATTCTGAACTTTCTTCGATGAGCAACACAGTAGTCATGGCATTCAAGTTTGACGTGTCTGTTTTGTGTGAATTAATTGAGCAGTGACTGTGTCTATGGGATAAGCGAAATATTTTATACAAAAAACGAAATTCACAGGGAAAAAGCCCGGGAAGAAGTTTTTAGATTTTTAGATGAAGAATATGACGGCAAAATTTCTACAGACAAGAAAGAAACAGGTAAGTTCAAAGAGCATTGTTCGTAACTATAAAAATATGTTATACACTTTAGATTAAACTACTTGTGTTAAATAACCTTGTCCAGATTTTAAATTTTTACTATTCTTTGTAAATTTAGTAAAAATATTTAAAATCACCTAAAATATTTTCGCAATTTCTTGAAAAGTTTATAAAACTCGCCTACAATGTAACTTTCTTTAAAAATATCGTGCACCCAATGCCGTCTCTTAATTTGTTTTCTTTTTCTCATGAGGTAAAGCAAATATAGTAGTCGTAATCTGTTAAATTGAGCAGCTGTAATAATATACGTGCGAACAAAGTGCTGTTTCGAAATAAAGTGCGGTGGAAAATGACCCCTTCGGGGAAACGATATCGTTTGAGTGGAAAAGCAGTGCTATAGACGACACGACACCGTGCTTATCGTTGCAGTATTACCGTCCGACTTTCGTCGTTGTCGTGTCGTCAAGTGGAAAAGCGCCCTAACACTACACTGTAAAAAACAAATGTTGTTTTTGCAGTATAATACAGCTAATTTTATAGTAATTTTGCAGTAATAAACTGGAAAAATTGTTAGTTAGTTTTACAGTAGTAAACTGTAAAATTGCTAGTTTACAGTAAAAAACTATAAAATTGCTAGATTTAGTTTATTAGTGTGGATTTTACAATTTTGAACTGGAACCTCTGCTACCAGTATTATACTGTTGTTTTTACAGTATAACATACAGTTAATTTAAGCTAAAAAACTGTAAAATTTGCTAATTTTACAGTAATAAGCTGTAAAATTGCTAGTTTTACAGTTTATTACTGCTCTTTTACAGTTTTATACTGAAACCTCTACTTGCAGTATTATAATGTAAAAACAACAGCTTGTGCAGCAGTGTAGACTACATAGGATCATTCGAGTTGCCTTTCATCTTCTCCAACAATTCCCTACGTTCGAAAGTGAAGCCTTCGGATTGCCAAATGGCACGGGAGACGCAATGGGTTGCTCCCAAAATCCATACACTGTTAAAAATGTTCCTGAAATTTTACGGTAAAAGTTACTAACATTCATGTTGCCGGTAACTTTTACCGCGAAATATTTTTTTACTGTAAACTTTTGCGGATGAGAAAACGAGAATTAAAAAGCGCGAGATACGAACGACAAAGATCGAACCCGGCACCTAAATTTTTTACACTGCTTTACTATCCACTGTACCAGACGAGACACATCAGGACAGTGGAAATAGAGAGTCATCTGCATCCCACAGTAAGTCACGTGGTAATCAATTAGCGCTGCAATTTTTTTGGTCTGTATAGTTCACTGTAAAACTTTTCTGTACGGTAAACGCTACATTTTACAGTAACATTTACCATAAAAGCTTCCTGAATTTTTAACAGTACCAGGCATGAAGCTCGGGTCATCTCGTAAGGTAGCGATCACCATAGGCAGTGGTGCGGGGGGTGGGGGGGGGGGCTGTTAGCTCTTCTCAGGATAAGATTAATTTTATTGTCGTTAGATAAGATGAGCTTCTTTTGATTCATATAATTAATTACCGATTTTGGCACTTCATTTCTTGAATACAAAAATCAGATAGAAACGGCTATAAGGCTATCTCTAATTTTCTGCTACGTTGTAACTTTAAACTATTCTTCAACTATTGTTATGTTAGTTGAGAGGAATATTATTATTCTTCAGGTAAAAGTATTGCATGATAAATTTTAAGCTTTTTTTGCTCTTGTGATTCCTACCCTTATTAGAATCACTAATAAATCACTATATTCTACTGATGACAGTCGGAGTAATTTTAGAGTTTCTATTCTGGGCTGCATTTCTCTATTTCATGTTTACAGATAAAAGATAAAAAATAAATGAATAAATAAAAATATCATACTTATAAACTGAAATTCGGGTCAAAATGGGGCCTCAATGACAATTCTAGGTACTTGGAACTGTATTGAAAGAATTCAAATCGCAAGAATATGAAAAACTCAAAACATAAAACTGAAATATGAATACGCCCTTTCCACTTCATATCTCTTCGCTTTTTTACGCTTAAATGGGTAGATAAAGCCACTCGTTGATATTCATATTCCCCCCTCCCCCCACGGGAAATAAGGGGAAAAGAAGTCCACCTGAAATATCTATATCTGACGTAACTTTCCATCCACGCGGGAATGAACCCAAGATTTTTTCCACAGATGGAAAACTTTTAGCCAGAAAAGAGAAACCTACATTTTGAATAAAAAAAAGCCCACTTTCTTTAGCTGAAACTGTTTTTTCACCCTAAATGATTTTAACATGCTGTTTTTCGAACTGAAATTTTTACGAAATGCTGAAAGCATAGAAAGAATATGCATAAAACGCTGAAAATCGAAGAAGCATTTTCACCGTGTTAGTTACTATCTTCATCTGCCTCACTTGGTTTTAATTTTTAATGTCAGGTTGTTCTGAATTGAAAGAGACTATTGATGATATTTAACAGCACTGTAAACAATTTGTGTAACCTTACTCTGTAAAAGCGGTGGCAGCAATGCTGCCTCCTATGAAGTAGTTTAACTGATAAAACTAGTCTAATGTTGCACTAGTTTTATCAGTTAAACTACTCCATTGCATGGGAGGCAGCACACAGCAAAAATAAGTTGTTGTTTTTCCAATATAATACTGAAAACAGAGGTTTCAGTTTAAAACTAAAAGCGCAGTAATAAACTGTAAAACTGACTGTAAAACTAGCAATTTTACAGTTTCGTAGTGTAAATTCAACTCTTTTACAGTTTATCACCATAAAATTAGCTGTATTATGCTGCAAAAACAATAGTGTCAGGGACGTCATTTCAAGTTTTTCCAGGGGAGGGGGCAAAGGGTCCAAACACAATGCAATTTCACCGAAAAACATCAAAAACCACGCCCACTTATATGTAAATACATTGCTTTCTCAAAGCCGGGGGGGGGGGGGGCAATTGACTTCCCCTGCCCCATTAAATGACGGGCCTGAATAGTGTAATGCTGGCAGCAGAGGTTCCAGTTTAAAACTGTAAAATGCACAGTAATAAATTGTAAACTTGCAATTTTACAGTTTATTACTGTAAACTATCACTCTTACAGTTCACTACTGTAAAATTAGTTGTTTTACAGTTTATTACTCTAAAATTGTTGTAAAATTAGCTGTTTTTTACTGTAAAAACAACGTTCATTTTTTACAGTGCACTGTTCCCACCGCTTTTACGGATTAAGGTTTCACAAACTTTTTGCAGTGAATAATTAGAAATGATGCTAATTAATAACTTAAATACTCTCTAACTTATGGTCACAAAATGAAACTAAATCTGACAGCCATGTTAATTTCGGATTTTTTTTTCGGAGTTTGAGAAAGAGTAAAGGATGAAAATGCGATTACGATGTAACTGCATACAGTAGTGAATTAACAAGTTTAGGGGCCAACACTGCAAAAAATGAACTGTTGTTTTTACAGTATAATACTGGCAGCGGAGGTTACAATTTAAAATTGTAAAATGCACAGTAATAAACTGTAAAACTAGCAATTTCAGTTTCTTACTGACTGTTTCTTTTCTTCAGTTTCTTAAGTTAGCAATTTTACAAATTACAGGGGTGATTGTGTTCCGGTATTTTACCGGATTTCTGGTATTTTCATGATCGATTCTGGTATTTTCATGGTCCAAAATACCGGAAATAAAATATTTTTAATTATGCTTTAGTCTTCCCACCTTCGTTTTTTTTTCTCGAATTTTCGGTGATTTTCCGATAATTACTAATAATATTCATCGAGCAAAAATGTTAAGATGCCATTCTAGAACAACACATTTCAAATAGTTTCTAGTTTTGACTGGAAACTATTTGAAACTATTCGAATGTATGAAATGTGTCTTGTTTGTTTATGAAAGACAATTTATTATCAAATATGTATAATTCTAAAATTAGGTGTGCTTAAATAGTAGGAGCCTTGTTTTTTTTGAAAAAAGCACCCCCCCCCCACACTTCTCTTCAAAATTTTCAGGTATTTTTTCATGAACTTACAATCACCCCTGAAATTATTATGCCGTAAAATTTAGCTATATTATACTGTAAAAACAACAGTATAATACTGGCAGTTGAGGTTCCAGTTTAAAACTAAAATGCACGGTAATGAACTGTATAATTAGCAATTTTATTGTTTATTACTGTAAAATTGGCATTTTACAGTTCAGTACTGAAAAATTAGCAATTTTACAATTTATTACTGTAAAATTATAAATTCTTACAGTTTATTGCTATAAAATTAGATGTATTATACTGCAAAAACAACATTCATTCTTTACACTGCATCACAACGTATTTTTGATCCCCCTTTGTCTATTAAAATGCTTCGATTTTTTTTGGTTTTGATGGCAGAGTTCAAGGAAGTTCTAGCTGGGCAAGCTAAACCCTGGACGACCCCGTTCAGCGGTACCCCTAATCCTAAAGCTCTGCACACGCTTATGGATGTAATGATGTAGTTTCGCAATGGACAGTCCACATCAAATTGTATTAACTGATGTATTCTTCCACATCGACAATTTGTTACGAATCTATTGATTTGCTTTAGATTATCGCGGATAACGTAACCGACATTATACGGTATTGATTATAAGCTTCGTAAACGTAATTATTTGGCTTTAATTAAATGCTGCGTTTTCCGGGTAGTGTTGCAGGCATTATTATAGAAGCTATCTTCAATTTCAGAAGCAGATCGAATGACCCTTCTGAAATACTACTTCGACCTAGAATGAAGCCTATTTATTAAATGTAATAAAATTATCTATATTTTTTTTATCGCTTTGTGTGTCCTTAATGCCTATTAAGTTTATTTTATGGTTTGATTTTTCTCGGCGAGATAGAGGTTGGCAATCAGAACTTCCGAATGATTGTTATGTACTAAAATTGCTAATTTTACAGTTTGTTACTATGCATTTCTCACCAAAAAAGTGGTTAATAATTTTCCTAACTCCATTAAAATTCACCCCACCGATTGTCATGTGACACTGAGATAAAAGCAAGTTTCATGTTGGCAGCTGAAATAGCAGCACTGAACTTTTCTATTGGATGTCTTCTACTAGGTCTCAGCTAAAGCTCAAAAATATTCTTAAAATACTTAATAGCTTTAAAATACCAGCAAAGATTTAAAATGCTTTGTGGATATATTCTTCCTATCAATTCAAAAAGTACGACAGAACGCCCACACAACCGTTATCCAATTGCGTGCTGTTACACTGTAAAAAATTAATGTTGTTTTTACAGTATAATACAGCTAATTTTATAGTAATAAACTGTAAAAATTGCTATTTTTTTCAGTAATAAACTGTACAATTGCTAACTTTACAGTAATAAACTGTAAAAATTGCTAATTTTACAGTAATAAACTGTAAAAATTGCTATATTTTCAGTAATAAACTGTGCAATTGCTAACTGTATAGTAATAAACTAAAATTGCTAATTTTACAGTTATAACCCTTAACTTCGCAATTTTTTAAATTTCCATGAGAACATTATATCAGTTAGTTCTCACGTAATAATAAAGATGAAAAATATTTAAAAAAAAAAAAACAGTTTTAAATTGAATTTCAGTCATTTTTACTTCCTTTTACGTAGTAAAGGAAGTATTGTGATCACGAAAAAAATTTCACTCAAATTTCGGTCTAAATTTTGACTTTGCTCACCCCTGAATGAATGTCGCGTAGTTTTTTCGACCTGTCAGCACGTGCATATGTACCTAACAACATAAAAACAGCCGAAAAATCAATTTCGACCACCCCCGAGTAAATTACGACGAGTTTTCTCGTGACGTCTGTATGTACGTATGTGCGGATGTATGTGCGTATGTGGCTCGCATAACTCAAAAACTATGTGCCGTAGAAACTTCTAGCTTGGTATGTAGGCTCTGAGGGCGGTCTAGTTGTGCACCTCCCCTTGTGATTGCATTCGAATGTTCCCAAAGGGGTCTTTTACCCCTTTTTGGGGTAAATCAATGTTAATTTCAATACAGACCCAAGTGATATGAACTGGCGCCACTACTTGGCGACATGTCGCCAAGCTTTTGGTCGCCAAGTGTTTGACGCCAACTTGGCGATATATCGCCAAGTTGGCGACAATTTTGGCAAAAAAAATATTTTTTGAATTTGGGTTCAACTTGGCGCTATTGGCGATATTTTGCGAAAAATTCACTAAATGATATTAAAATCAGCAATATTTAGAAAATTAACCATTGCAAAATATTTTTTGCATTGTTTCGTGGCAGATTAGGGCAGTAAATATTTGAATTGTTACCTTGCTTACTCCAAGCAATTTTTGTAACACTTAAGGCAACTGCTAAGAAATTTACACGTAAAAGGAAGTAGTGTGGGGTCCATACCAGATTTTTTTGTTTGCGGTAACGTATAAATAACATCAAATATCTTAAAAACGTTTTCCAATAGAGAATTAAAATTAATTTGAAATGAATGTAAAATGTTCAAATAATGTCAAATAATGTAAAAATGTTCAAGCATA
Organism: Uloborus plumipes; assembly: GCA_038373865.1. NCBI lineage: Eukaryota > Metazoa > Arthropoda > Arachnida > Araneae > Uloboridae > Uloborus > Uloborus plumipes. The sequence goes on from JAXGGA010000256.1 coordinate 188,328, forward strand.
AAATATAATGTATTCTTATTATAGTAAAGACACAGTTCTGAAGCATCAGATATTTTTATAATTATTGTGATTTCTGGGGAAAATGTGCTGTCAACTAGTGACAAAATTAGCATGTATTTCATTGCAATAATCTTTTTTTAAATCAGGTCACTGATTTGTATGTAATTTTTTTTAAAAAATGAGTCTTTTAAATTAAAATAAATCATATGTTGCAGAAATGCAACAGTGGGAAGTTAAGGGATAAACTAAAACTGCAAAAAAAAATATTACCGTGCATTTTACAGTTTTAAACTAGAACCTCAGCGGCCAGTATTATACTGTTGCTTTTACAGTATAATACAGGTAAATTTTACGGCAATAAACTATAAAATTTCTTACTTTACTGTAAGAAACTGTGAAATTGCTAGTTTTGCAGTTTTAAAGCTGTCCAATTTATAACTGTAGTGTTACAGTTTTAAACTGGAACCTCGGCTGCCAGAATTGTACTGTAAAAACAACAGTTCATTTTTTGCAGTGTATGAAGAAAGTTTGGTACCAGCTATGCGAGTGTGATACATTGAATTTAAATATATCTATCCACCACCTTCTATTTCGTAGCTCGAGGGGTTTAGGTAGCGATTTTTCTTGCTCGAATGCAACATGTCTGTGTTTCTGGAGGACATTGAAAAGACTGAAAAACACAAATGTATCTGTTTTGGTGAAATAGTTATCAGAGCTGTTTTGATGCTTTGAGAACCCTCGGGGAGTTGGAAAGTTTATCTTGCTTGTTTTCTTTCCAGACAGTTTCATTTGTTTTCCATGCATTTTTTTTTTTGAAGCGTATTGGAACCTCAATGTAAGCAGCTAGAAACTCCCACGTGTTTATATGCCAAAGAAGAGTGGGGGAGGGGGGGGGGTTGCTGTTTTTCCCTTTTCTGTTTTCATTAAAGTTTATTCTGATGAACATCTTTCGCGGATCCGCGATTTTCCGCTCTTTTTATTATTTCTTTCTTTCCGCGATCTAAAAGTTTATGCTTTATCATATTTAGAAAAAAAATATATGTATACATATATTGTTAAAATAAAGCATAAAATAAGTTGATTTAAAGTAGTAGAGGTTGAAATTACCTCAAACTATCAAAATAATGGACATGTTTTTAGGATGCAGGAGGATTGAAACCTCAAGGATGAAATGCAATTACTTGCGAACTATGTACTCTTATTTTGGCAAGCTGCCAAAAACGTTAGTTTCCGCTTCAGGAGGTATAACTTAAGGAAATTATTTAAAAAAATAAAATGTATCAAAATAACTACACTGTTAATAATGTTAATGAAATTTTACGGTAATTCTTACTGGCATCCATGTTGCCAGTAACTTTAACCGTAAAATATTTTTTTACTGTAAAATTTTACGGAAGAGAAAACGAGAATTAAAAAGCGCGAAATACGTACGACAAGGATCGAACCCGGGACCCTATTTTTTCACACTGCTTTAATACCAACGGTACCAGATGAGACACATCAGGACAGTGGAAATAGAGGGTCATCTGCATCCCACAGTAAGTCACGTGGTAATCAATTGGCGCTGCAATCGCAATTTTTTCATCGGTACAATTCACTGTAAAAATTTTCTGTACGGTAAACGCTACGTTTTACAGTAACATTACCATAAAAGCTTCCTGAATTTTTAACAGTGTAAACACCATTCAATAGAAAAAAGATAATTCATTTCTTGAGATACAAGTGTCTAATTCATCTAAAATTACATCCCCCCCACCACTTTTTTTTTGTTTCTACATTATTTTGTGTGGTTTAAAAAGATAGAAATAGGAAATTAGAAAAAAAGAGAGCTTTTAAAAATAAGTAAAAAGCCTTCATTCTTCGATTTCACCATGCAAATTAAGAGGAAGTCTCTCGTGACTAATTTCGCGTAATACAGTAGCCCCTCGTTATATCGCGCCTCGTTATATCGCTCATTCGGATATATCGCTCTTTTCTTTTGTCTCCCAAAAAATAGAAAAAACTTAGTTCGAAACCATTTCTGAGAAAATATGTAAAGGTGCTCAGATAAGGTCTCTTTCTCATTTATTTTGTCATCAATGAACAAAACGAAGGTTCTTCTATTCTTCTGAATTCGCTGAAAAGAAGCAGCAAATTCCTGACACCCAAACTTGCATACTGCAGAGACAGTTGGAAACTACTGAACACTTTCTTTTGTATTGATACAATGAGCAAAACGCATCTAGTAAGTGTCAAGAAAACACACGCCCTAAAATCTAATGTTCGAATAAAGGAATTTTTATGTATGTGCACGTATAATTTACTTGTATGCTGGATAGAAAACTATTTTTTATAACCTCGGTTATATCGCGCTTTTTTCTTGTCCCCCGAAAAGCTCGATATAACGAGGGGTTACTGTATTAAAAAAAAAATCTGTCCAAATGTTGAGCTGCACAACTTTGAGTTGTTTTCATCCCTGATTTTAGTAGGGAAAAAAATAAAATTTCAACATTAGCTCGTTCAGAAAAAAAAATACGTTCAGAAACTGACGTTCTCTAACATATTCAGTCACGAATGTTTTCAGTGATAAGGTCACAAATTTTTGTTCCATTCAGACCCTATAAATCCGGTCTTCGGTTTATCCGGACGAACATTTCGATATTCATGCGGAATAAATAAATGACGAGCTAGTATAGAAAAGTATTTTTGTAGTCCGTGTTATGTATTCTTGTACTGTATTTTTCTTTTATGCAGTTTTGTATTTCTCTTGAATAGAAAAAAAGTTTTTTCTTTGTATAGTAATTTGTTTATATACCTTGGCACAACCAGGGTTCATACTAGGGAAATAAGGTAGGATTTCCCACCCTGACCAAGATTTTAAGTGGGACTTTAAACATTTAAGTGGGAGTTTCATTTATTTATTTATTTATTTTTTTTGCATATCATGTATCACAAAATTTGTTTCATGAGCCTAACATCGAAAAAGAACATTTCCTTTGTTTGCTTGCTTTCGTTTCATTATTTTACCGATGTTGACGAATAATTTGTTCAAAGAAAAATTAACATTAAAATATCCTTCAATGTCTGTTACACAGGCGAGATACTTTTTTTTCATCAATCATTTACTTTCTAGTATGCTAATGCACCACTCCCAATTGTTTTTATAGAAATATTAATGCAAGAAATATCAACCAAAAAAAAAAAAAGTCACTGAAAATAATATGACATAGCAATTGTAACTATCACACCCATTCTATTCATATTGGCTGTCTTCTTGAAATAAATGTTAAAAATATAGAAAAATCCAAGATGAGAAATTTTGCAATCTTAATAACGTATGTCAGTTCATGGTAAACAGCTAGAATGCGCAAAAAGATTTTTATTGAGTGGAATTTTGTAAAAAAATTGCGCGAATAAACCGCAATTCCTCACCCTAGCTCGAACCCTGGCTCAAAATATAGGTTATTTTGTTCAATCCACACTTACATACGATTTGGATATCTTGTTTATACAAAGGAATGAAATTCTACTACAGTCGACGCTCGATATAACGACCATCTCCGTCCCCCCAGAAAAAGGTCTTTGTAACGAGTGGTCGCTGTAAGATGTAGAAAATAGAGTATATTGGGATGAAGTTGGGTTTTTTCCACCAGTCGTTGTATTGGATAGTCTTTATAACGAGTGGTCGTTATAACGAGCGTCGACTGTATTAATAACAGGCAAACTAAACTTATACAACGAAATGTTTGTTTTAACCATTGTCGTATTAACTATTTATGCCCCGACGGGACTCATAAGTCCCGCTTATATTAATTTAGTATTATGAATTCTAAATGGCTGGAATCATGCTGAAGCTTTTGAGTACCACTCCTTGTACTTTGCTGAGAGGCCTACAGATGGTACCAGGGATCGGAAATAGTTTTCATGGGGGCCCAAAGGCGTAGAGGGCCTTAGACCCCCAAAAATTTCAAAAAATTTATGCTCGGCAAAAATGTTTTTTGATGAATTTGCCTCAAGAAACCAAATATCTATATACATAAATGACTACTTTTTGTATGTATGTCCGGGGTAATCTTCCAAACTACTGGACCGATTTTAACCATTTTTTCATCGTAGATAGCTACTGTAACAAGGAGCAGGATAAGCTATAATTTATTTCTAAAAAACTTAATTTAAAAAAGTTATTATGGAAAACAGTAAATTTCATGTCATTTCCCCATTGAATGATTAAATTTTCAACCCATTGTTGCAAAAATTTGTTGCCTTACAACAACAATATTAATAGTAATCATAATAAAAATTTTGAACCAAGGCATCTCTGGATTAAGTATGAAATTTATTGCTTTCTTAGGATTTTTATCTTCATCTATGCCAATAATGGCTAACGGGTTAAATAAAAAGATAATTGATATTGGCAACAGTTAGAAAATAGAAAATGATTTTTTGGAAAATCACACGGATAAAATAAATAACGCATTTAAGTTTGATTTCGTTCACGTTCTACTTCACACCCAGTTAATCTACCGCATGATCACAAAAAATAGCTTTAAGAAATATGGTTCTACTGGGCTTAGTTGAAAGTTATATATTTATTTTCTTGGATTTGCCATGTAGCATTTAAACCCGTGCGGCGCCGGGCATATCAGCTAGTATAAAAATAAAAATTCATTGTTAAATTAATTTGAGACATAAAACGTTAAGAGCTCAATTTCATCCAAACGCGACTCATATACATTGTATTTTGTTCTAGAAATCTATCTTCTACCTGGAAAAACCATCATCGCTTAGGGGTAGGAGGAGGAGGGGAGGCAAGGGCAAACAAGCGAAGCGATAACTCTACACGCGCGCGAGGTATCGAGGCGTGAAATAATCGAGATTTTATGTGCTGGTAAAAAGTTATTCTCTCTCTCTTTCTGTGAGAGTCGAAATGAAATCGCATGTTCCGCCTGAATGGCTTCATTCAGAGGAGAGATTCTCGCGATTCAGTCGTCACTGATCGATTGAATCCATTCAAGTCGTGCGTTGTTCCTATTTGTGTTCCCGTTGTTGTTGTTCTGCGCACTGAATTACGGCGGCGCAAATTGAGCCCCGGAAGGAGATGGAAGCCCCTCATTAGTAATATAAAGTTACTTTTCTTGAAGAGTAAACGTGTAGTGAGTTTATGGTTTTTACTTTCATGTATAGAGAAAAAATACGTTTATTATTCCTGAATATAACCAAAACACCACACTTGTAAACACCAAAAAAAAAAAAAAAACAGATAATTTTCTGCCAAAATAAGGTCAAAACGTAGCACCAAAGACGTCAGATGGCTGTGATATTAAAAAGCTGGTCACTATAAGAAGCAATCCCATTTTTTCTCCAACCCTTGTTATCTGTTTGCAGCATTTCGCAAATAATTGCCATTACCTTTAATTCCTTTTTGTTTAAGTCAAGAGCAGGGAGAAAAATCCTTACTCTGCATTTCAAGTTCAAGAGAAATCTATAACAGCAACATCGCAGCAAGTCATTTTGATTTGAATATGATAAAACAAACAAGCAGAACTATAAATACCAAACAACTACCTTTTTTAAGTTGTTAATTTCTTTAAAAGAAGCAAACAAAGTGCTACGTTTTACATTTTAAATTTATTGTTTGCCCAATAGGGCGAGTCGAAAAAATCGATTTTTTTATTTCGAAATCGCATTACCTCTCAAAAGTTGTGGTTTAGTATCCACAACTTGGGAAAAATAAGAAAAAAATTCTAAGTTGACGTCTTCGGTTCGCGCATGAGGCTCAAAGTTGGAAAAAATATGTTAAAAATGGAAGTTTTCAAAAAGAAAAAAGAAAAAAAAAACTAACTTTTTATAATGCAAATACCATAAGCTGTAAATATTTTGTGCATTTTTAATCTAAAAAAATATTTTATAGCTTTTACATACGATCTTTAGTTCGCACATCAGCCTTAAATTGGGCTAAAATCGCCTACAATGTCAAATTTCGAAAATATCGATTTTTTTTATTTCGAAATCGCATTACCTCTCAAAAGTTGTGGCTTTGTATCCAAAATTTGGGAAAAATAAATAAAAAATCTAAGTTGACTACTTCGGTTCGCGCATGAGGCTCAAAGTTGGAAAATATATGCTAAAAATGGAAATTTTCAAAAAATAATTTGAAAAAAAAAAGTAATTTTTTTTCTATCGAAACTGCTTTAAATTGTTAGTAGATAACATAAGTTGAACCCAAAAAATTATATATAACTTTTAAAAGATACATTCTGTTTGTGCATAAGGCTCAAGATATGAAAAAAAATGTCAAAAACTGAATCAGAACGCACAATGTGGGCGCTGTGCCGGTATATTTTTGTTCTACAGCCGACTTTTCTAGACATTACACATATTCTAGGAGACAGTTCAAAGTCCCTGCAGTCTGCACTCCCTTTGGTTGTCACTTAGTCAGCTAGACCCGCCAAACAAACAGCATCTTTAATTAGCAACTGAAAGTGAATCAAAAAGTGCAGCGTGTTTAGCTTTGGGTGAGTTTTTTTTTGTAACTTTATAGCATATTTTTATGCTCAAGTTTTGTTATACTGTTCTCCGTTCCCCGAATAATAAATAATGGAACCCCGGAAAACTTCTAAACGTTTAATTATTTGTCCGTTTTTTGGTGTACCGAAAGGGTTAAGTCAAAGTGTTTTAACCACATGTGCAGATGTGTTGTTAGCTTGCTTTGAAGAAAAATCGCAATCTGTAAAAGGCGAACCTTTTTCAAGGATTTCAGATTGCATAGCTCATAGAACAAATTAACTGCAAAGCTTCTATACCAACGGTCAGTCATGTACGTATTGTAAAATTGATAAAGGATTACCAGGGCGAGGACTCAGTCACTTTTCTCACCTTTAGTCACCTTTTGAAATTTTCGTCACTTTTTGTCACCTTTTGGAATTTTAGTCACCTTTTTAAACCTTTCTTGAAATGTTTTAGAAAAATCCATTTTTGATTCATAAAATTTTTGAAAAGTATGAATATTCTTTTTCTTACCTGAAAATAAATGGAATAAAAAAAAAAGAAAAAGGCAAAAATCTCTCATTCAACCATTAAAAAAAATGTTTCAACTGTGGCTCATTCACAAAACAAAACCTTTCAGAAGAAACTTTAAAAGTTTCAAGAGAAAACAAAAAAAACAGGTGCACCTATTCCAAGGATATTTGGCAGGGTTTTTTTTTTTTTTTGTTCTTGAAACAAAATTCTGTTGGTCATTTGTATAGAGATGTGGGAAAAACAGGGTCAAAGTTTTTATCTTTACTGTTATGTTCTTATCTCTTTTCTGCTCTACCCCCCACCTTCCCCAAATAAAAAACTGACTGCTGTTTTCATCCCTTCTCAAATTTAGTTTCAAGTTCTAACAAATGCTTTTTCTATGCCATACCACAAGTCTCTCTGACCTTGAAGCATGTGTGTAAGGCACCATTGGAAAAATACCATTTAATTTGCAGAAAAAATGTAATGCAAAAAAGAATATCAGGAAGAAAGAAGATATTTGGGAAACACCTTTTTTTTAAATTTACAGGTTTTTTTTATTTCTCATTTTCAGAAGTGCTTTTTACTATTTCAGAAGTTTTTTTTTACAAATATTGATAATCTATGTGATATTATTACGTTTATTCCAAGTTGTGATTTTCAAACTTTGGAGATTCTTATTGTTTTTCATAATGTAAAACTTTTTTGTAAACGTTATATTTGAAATGTACAATTTTAACTCCCTGTTAAGATAATTTTATTGTTTAAGATTCACTGATGATTCCGAATAATATATTTCAGTTTCTAATAGTACTGAGTATCAAATATGTTCACAATGTTAGAGGTAGGTTTAAGGGCACCAGTTTTTCAATGTCTTGACCTCTAATGTGTGCTCCCCCTCCACATTACAAATCTGCATTTACACAAATCTGCATACTATTTTTATTACTATTCTTTATAGGTCTCTCAGTTAAAAAAAATAATGTCAAGTTTCAAAATTTCAATATCGTTGCTAAGCAATCTTGCTAAGTGATAGCTCGCTGTGACATATGAGTTGACGAACCGTTGCTATGCCTTCCACGACTGGTAGAAATTCAGAAATGAACCGCCAACATTGGAAATCGCTTTTTAATGAAATAAATGAATATTTTCTGTTGGAGGATTCTTTATATTTCGCTCTGCAGAAAATTGTGTAATTTTTTTTATGAATTTTAAAATTCTCTACTGTTTGAGTTAAATTTTTAAAACTATTATTGCGTATCATGTGTAAGGTCTCAATTTTTCTGTATCCTGTAAATATTTTACATATTTTTTTAACTTTTTTTGTAACAACATTAGTTATTATGATTTTTTAATAACTTCATTTAAAGTTACTTTTTGTAGCTCTCACAGCAAAAATAAATTACTAATGCATTGGAAAGAAATTTTTTATAAGTTTAACATGAAATTTTGCTGATGTATGTAAGGATTTGGTAAAATTAAAAAGAAAAAAAAACATTTTCACAGCACAGTGCTCACAAGACTTAAAATATGATATAAAAGTTTTTCTCTCTTCAGTATTGGACATGTGCCGTTGTATATTTTCAGAACACCCCTCCCCCCACCCCCCAAACAAAAGACATTACACTTTTATTCATATGAAATAATATCTTCAGTTTTATACTTCAATATTATTTTATTTTCACCTTGTAAGTTATTATTTTGCTTCAATTAAAGTTTCTGATTTTTCAAATTTTATTTTCTCACTCATTCTCTATTGTCAATACTTTTTAGTGAACATTTATGCTTTGTATTTACAAAGAAACAAGAAAAAGAATGCAATAATTTTGCAATGAGCTATTAAAAATATGAAAAAAAAATGTTCATTAAATACATTGTCATTATAATTTACTTCATAATTTCAGGTGTTAATTTAATTACAAATACAATACAAATACAAATGTGACAACCAGCAACAGACTCTGGGCCCAACTGGGCTGGTCCTAGTCAAATTATAGACCCCAATGAAGATCAATGGCCCTCTTAAAACTATCTACTCCCTTGCTCCTTACCGCCTCTTCCGGTAAACTATTCCAAGTTCCCACTACTCTGCTAAAATAGTAATTTTTCCGAATTTCCATGTTAGCCTGAGATTTAAACAGCTTATAACAATGACCCCTCGTCCTGCTTTCCGTGCGAAAATCTAACCCCGTAACATCTTTCATTTTGATGAATTTAAACAACTGAATCATGTCCCCTCTGGTTCTCCTTTGCTCAAGACTATACATGTTAAGCATTCTAAGTCTGGAATCATAGTCTAAATTAGAAAATCCATTCACTAACCTTGTAGCCCTCCTTTGTACCGTTTCCAATAAATTAATGTCTTTCTTAAGATAAGGAGACCAAAACTGAACAGCATACTCTAAATGAGGGCTTACCAAACTTCTATATAAAGGCAGAAGAAACTTCTTAGATTTGTTTGAACTAAATCTATTTATAAACCCAAGCATCCTATTGGCTTTGTTACTAGCTATGTTGCACTGTTGACTAAACTATTGATTTTAAAGAAAAATCTTTGAACATAACATAGAGTTTACACTAATTTTTTTTTTTTTTTAAATATGTTCTAAAACAGTTTATTTTGTTGCTTCCAGCGCTATCATATTCATGTTCAGAATCTAAGTCTTATAAAATAGTATGTAGAGGCTATTTTGGCAAAAGTCAGAAAAAAGGATAACCGTTTTCGCCTTTTTGAATTCTTAACAAATTACTTTTGGTCACCTTTTAGTTACTTTTCTGTCACTTTTTAGTCACCTTTGTTTTAAAATTTGTCACCTTTCTCACCTTTTTCGAAGACCATCAGCAGTCCTCGCCCTGGATTACCATAATACTACACTTTGAGAAAGTGATTTAGTTGTGATAAAGATAAATTGAACTTCAAGACAAAACTCAATCATTTTGTTAATTAAGCGAAGTCTAAACTTTTTGACGTTGCTTCTTTCAAGTGTGCAATGAATTTTTCGTGTTCTTGTGCTAAAAAGCCAATCTCTTGTAGATGTACACTATACATCTGTACATTGGTATAGAACGCACATTGGTATTACCACTGTACATTGGTATAGAAGCTTTGCAGTAAATTTCTTCTATTTAAGCAGATATGCAATCTGAAATCCTTGAAAAAGGTTCGCCTTTTACAGATTGCGATTTTTCTTCAAAACAAGTTAACAACACATCTGCACATGTGGGTAAAACACTTTGACTTAACCCTTTCGGTGCACCAAAAAACGGACAAACAATTAAACGTTTAGAAGTTTTCCGGGGTTCCATTATTTATTAGTCGGAGAACGGAGAACAGTATAACAAAACTTGAGCATAAAAATATGCTATAAAGTTACAAAAAAACTCACCCAAAGCTAAACACGCTGTACTTTTTGATCCACTTTCAGTTGCTAATTAAAGATACTGTTTGTTTGGCGGGTCTAGCTGACTAAGTGACAACCAAAGGGAGTGCAGACTGCAGGGACTTCGAACTGTCTCCTAGAATATGTGTAATGTCTAGACAAGTCGGCTGTAGAATAAAAATATACCGGCACAGTGCCGACGTAGTGCGTTCTGGTTCAGTTTTTGACTTTTTTTTTTTCATATTTTGAGCCTTATGCACAAACAGAATGTATCTTCTAAAAGTTATATGTATATTTTTCGGTTCAAATTATGTTATCTACTAACAATTTAAATCAGATTCGATAGAAAACAATTACTTTTTTTTTCAAATTATTTTTTGAAAATTTCCATTTTTAGCATATATTTTCCAACTTTGAGCCTCATGCGCGAACCGAAGGAGTCAACTTAGATTTTTTTTTATTATTTTTCCCAAATTTTGGATACCAAACCACAATTTTTGAGAGGTAATGCGATTTCGAAATAAAAAAAATCGATATTTTCGAAATTTGACATTGTAGGCGATTTTAGCCCAATTTAAGGCTGATGTGCAAACTAATGATCGTATGTAAAAGCTATAAAATATTTTTTTAGATTAAAAATGCACAAAATATTTACAGCTTATGGCAGTTGCATTATAAAAAGTTACATTTTTTTTTTCTTTTTTCCTTTTGAAAATTTCCATTTTTAACATATTTTTTCCAACTTTGAGCCTCATGCGCGAACCGAAGACGTCAACTTAGAATTTTTTTCTTATTTTTCCCAAGTTGTGGATACTAAACCACAACTTTTGAGAGGTAATGCGATTTCGAAATAAAAAAATCGATTTTTTCGACTCACCCTATTGCCCAAGCATAGCAGGCAGGAAGTGTGCGGACTTTTTTTTTTCGCAAAATTGGCTGATAAGCGATTCCCTTCTTTAACTTCAGAAAAGGCACACAAATTAAGGGCTTTTGCACAGACATATGCTATGAGTTATATTGATTTCAGATTTGCTTTTTGAATGAATAATGTGTGAAATGTCCGTTTTGTTTGATTAGCATTTTGTGAAAGGTCTGCTTTGCTTGATCGTATCTTTGTGAAGGGTCCGTTTTACTCGATCGTATTTTTGTGAAGGGTCCGTTAATGGAACCGAATTTCCTCTGGCCAGACCCCTGATATTTAACCCTTTGATGGTTATGAACGAGTTCAGCTCGCAATCGAATCGTGCTTCATAATGCGCGCAAAAGAGTTCCGCTCGGGAGCAAGATTTTGACCGAAGTGGTTAGTAACGAGCACTACTCGCGTAGTGAAATTTTTCCCCAATGCGCGCTGACGAGCTAACTTCGTTCGCCATTATTATTCTGCACTGATGTACTGTACTATAAATACTATAAAGATTTTTTTAAAACGCGCGAGGCGAGCCATCTACGACATCGCCAGAGAAAGGTGACATTTTTGGAAGAACGGCGGGGGAAAACAGCTGCCACTTTTGACTACTGTTCACTCCTAATGCTGCGCGAATTAAGTAAACGGAAACTGCTCATTTCCATAACCGTCAAAGGGTTAATCACATCAGCCTTTACCATCGAAACTCAAAATCGGAGTTTTGATGGTAACGCATCAGCGTAAATTCAAATTTTTATGGTATTTGGCAAATGAGTTTTGGCAACACGTTAGAATTGTTATCGTTTTTAAAAAGATCGATCAAAATAAAGTTATTGTGGTGTGAATTTACAGTGCATCTTTTAAATAAGGTTGTGTTTTTAAACTACATTACGGGCTGTTTTAAATGCGTAATTGCAACCAACCGCTTAAAAATGCAGAACTGCTTAGATTCCCCCCGCCCCCAATCGGAAATTTGGCCACTTTTTTTTTTCTCGCCAAGAAAAGTACCTGTTTTGGCGCAACAAACTTGCGTTGTTGTCACAAAACACTCAAAAATGGTACAAAATACAAGAAAATACCAAATTTGGCAATAGCAAAAACCTATAAGCGGAAAAAAACCTAAATTATCAACAAAATTAGAAACAGCATCCTTAAAAAGTTTGTAGGGAGTGCCAGATTTGGCGCTTAATTTTTTTTCTGGGGGGGGGGTATAGTATATCAAAGTTATACAAAAATGCTTTTCAAGTTCATCAAAATAAGTACTTCGAACTTTAGAAAAAAAAAACACGATTTACAAACCACTTTTTTTATAACCGAGCGGGGCTCGGTCGTCATGTACTATATCCTAAACAACTCAAAAACCGTTAGTCGCTGAGTGTTAAAGTGAGTGTGTTGATGAGTGTTTGAGTGTTAAAGTTTTTGCTTTTAGAATGTATAGTGAGACTGAAAATGTTATGGCTTTCGTGTTATAGGCAATGATAATTGCCCCCGAGTTGGATTACTTTCGTTGTCGTTTTGCTAAAATATTCCAACTTAAATCCTCGCCAATAATGCATGCCTTTTTTACTGAACTCCCTAAAAAGAGGTAAACACCATTAAGATCATAGCATATCTAACTAGAACCGCAGTATACATGCTATGCACCATCTTCTTTGGTGCACCTTGGACATTCTATCATACAGTCTACTTTTCTTCCTAAATTCTCACTCCATTTATCTATAGCGTCAAATGCTTTGTGCCTCTTGCTAGCAACGCGTAGCTTTCGTTACATGTTTCTTAGAGTATTGTACGGAGTAAAAAAAAAAAACTTGTAATCGCGAATTAAAGGGTCTTTTGAAATAAGTAATATTACTTGTTACCAGAGTTGATATTCATCGCCAAATTATTTAGCGAGATTTTTAGATGTCGCCAAGATCTCTCGTGATCAAAAATCTCCCCTGATCTCCAATTGCAAACTTCGTACCGTGACACAATTCTTGGATTAATTGCACTCAAGAGGAAAGATGTGCATTGAATGATGTGTTGAAGCGTCAAGAACAAAGTGCAGGCTGACCTGAAATGGAGATCATCAGTGGCAGACTTCAAAAATCCTGTCTCAGATTGGGCGACTTTGGTTTGAATTCCTGCTTGGACTCAAATCATGGTCGCCGAATCTGCAACAGGGGACGTCTTCGATGGCTGACTGCCGAGAGTGTACCAACCAATCGGAATGAAGCAACCGGGACTGCACCAGTGAAGTAATAATTTCTGAAAAACTTTTGATCGAAGTGAAATTGAAGCAATTACACCCACAGCTCGGTATTGACATCCTGAGACTGCAGTTTCGTAATTATTCTGGATTCCTCCGTCAGGAGTAGCCAATAGCCGAACTGAAGGCAACACGTGAATTGTGAAATGAAAAGGGAAATTGTTTTGGAATTTTGTCCCATCGGTTTGTATTATCTGATTGATGCTGAGCTCCATTGTTGGTGATGTTTTCTGGAATGATCTGACCGATGGAATAGAGAAGTATGAGACTTTTCCAACGAATCACGTGGTCAACGTAAGTCGATAAATTAATGTAGGGCTGCAAAAATGTATGGAAATGTAAGCATGCTGAAAAATAATGCATGTGCTATTCGGTATGAATACTTTATCGTCTATAAGTCTCTTCGCGAAATCAACAAAAATTTTAAATTGCAAAAGATACGTTTATGCAATTTATGCATTGCTGATACGAAGTATAGTCGAGCGTAGTTCAGGTAAACGAAAGTAAAATTACGTAAAGTTTATATCAACAGATGTCCTGAGAAATTTAATGTTTGCCAACCAATATACACTAGAAGGCCAAAAGTATCCGGACACTTTCAAAAATTTACATTTTTAGATATAACTCGAGAAATAAGTGATCAATTGTTCTTTAACTTTAGTCATACAAAATATATTCTTCACCGAACATTTCCATGTTGAAATTAAATTACCCTTGCATTTGGGGGACGATAAGAAGGGGGGTCGAAAGAATAACCGCTTTTTGACCATAACTCTTTGAAAATAGCTCGGAATAAGCTATGCATTTCAGTAATTAATTAGCATACTATGTATAATTACTGTACAAATTCAAATGAACGTACCACTCTTACTTCCGAAGATATGAAACATTTTTTAAAAAATGGCAATTTTATTTGAAGGGTTTTTGCTCATAACACGCAGAGTTTTTGATCAAACCTTATCAAAACTTCAGGAAAGATGACAAAATACAAGAGAAAGAACATACTAAAACGGTTTTTAAAAATATTAAAAATCCGATGAGATATGAACGTTAAAAGGAAATAATTTTGCACGGCGCATGCGCGAAAGACAGAAATTTATAACTACAAAAATATTGTAGCCTGGTGTATACTGCATCTTATAAAAAAGTTTCAGTTGAATATCGTAAAAATTGAAAAAGATATCAGCGATCTAGTGAGCTGTAATTCATTCATTTGCAGTCAATTCATAAATGGAGAGGGGTTGTTCACAAATAGTGTGGGGATAATCGAGCATATTTTTCAATGTTAAATTGTATACTGTTTAAAAATTTATATTTGGCATAGAAGTCACATTTCGCCCATTCGGCCAAAAAGACCTTATAAGTAGGTGGCCAAAAGTATCCGGAGACCCCCTGAAACGTTGGTTTTGAACGATGACGAAATAACCTTTATTTTAAAAATAGCTCTTTGTGGACAGATCCTCACTATGTATGTATTGTCTGCGAATGAATGAAATACAGCTCACTAGATCGCTGATATCTTTTTCAATTTTCATGATATTCAACTGAAACTTTTTTTATAAGATGCAGTATACACCAGGCTACAATATTTTTGTAGTTATAAATTTCTGTCTTTCGCGCATGCGCCGTGCAAAATTATTTCCTTTTAACGTTCATATCTCATCGGAATTTTAATATTTTTAAAAGCCGTTTTAGTATGTTCTTTCTCTTGTATTTTGTCATCTTTCCTGAAGTTTTGATAAGGTTTGATCAAAAACTCTGCGTGTTATGAGCAAAAACCCTTCAAATAAAATTGCCATTTTTTAAAAAATGTTTCATATCTTCGGAAGTAAGAGTGGTACGTTCATTTGAATTTGTACAGTAATTATACATAGTATGCTAATTAATTACTGAAATGCATAGCTTATTCCGAGCTATTTTCAAAGAGTTATGGTCAAAAAGCGGTTATTCTTTCGACCCCCCTTCTTATCGTCCCCCAAATGCAAGGGTAATTTAATTTCAACTTGGAAATGTTCGGTGAAGAATATATTTTGTATGACTAAAGTTAAAGAACAATTGATCACTTATTTCTCGAGTTATATCTAAAAATGTAAATTTTTGAAAGTGTCCGGATACTTTTGGCCACCTAGTGTATTTTAACCTTAAAAATACATACACTCAACATTGTTTTTCCTCATTGTTTATTTTAAATATCAAAGCTTTACGCTTATATTGAATTTTCGCGTATTTCTTATTCTCATTTATTAAGATATCAAAAAATGAACAGAAACTTAAACTACAAAAATTGCGTTTTTTAATTTTTGCAAACGCCGAATTATTGTAGCTCGGGGGAAGTTTTGTATGGTAATGTGTTGAAGGATTCCAAACATTTGGAGAAAACTTTAAGAGATGACACGATGCATTGAACAAACATTTTTCGTGATGATGATCATCATCATGATGTCGTGTCTGTGGATGTGTGCCAGGCATGGTCAAAACATTTTTCGTAAAATTCGCCAATCGGTCTTGCGATTTTGATTTCAAAACTAACTGGCCGTTGCCGTCCGAGAAAGAGAAATTAGCATGTAGGGTAGACCCACCATTAGATGAACACCCCGTAATTCTCTTGGAAAAATAAGTTTAAAAAAATTTTCTTAGATAAACAGGCAGTAGTCACTTCCTTCCACACATTTCCAGAAAGAAAACAGCTAGAAAATGTTGCGTTTATCTTTTGTTTGGGGTGTTCATTCACTGGGTCTGGGCACTTTTTTCCCTTTCACCCCCCTCCCCCCAATAAAAAACCTGAATCAGAACCCTAAAAATTCGCGCAATATTTTAAAAAACAGTTACGTATATCCGCCAAAGTATTTCTACTGCCATTTGGCAAAATTAAGTATATTATTATAGCAAGTAACGATTCAGTTAACGTACAAATGACATGCGCAAATATATTAGTTAATCATCATATTGGGAAGATTTTCCCAATAAACAAAAAATAAAATTAACTTACCGCTTGCTCTTTAAAAGTAAAAAAAAAACAACAATAAATCAAAATATTTCTTTCGGTTTATGACGGAATACAAAACAGAGGTTGCAACTTATATCGAAACAAATTTAGATGTATGGAAAGCACACCAGTTTTACTATTTTATTTTACAAATTTTTTTTTTTTTTTTTGAATGATGATTCATTCCAACTTTTTTTTCTATAACAAAAAGTAACATCATTCACTGGTAGGTCTACCCTATTCTTGGCTACATAGTAAGAGTTTTGTACATTGAAATGTTTATAAATTCACATGACTTGCTTTGATATGCTCATATTCATAAATGAACAATTTTATAATGAGATCGTTGACATAGCGAAGAAAAAAAAAACACCGCGCTTAAGCGCTTTTCCGCCACGCTTAAGCGCTTTTAATGATATAAATGGAAATGCTTTCTTTTCATAAAAATGACTGATTAAATTATACGGAACACGGAGCAAAATCGTACATTTGCATCCTCAGAAAAAGGCATGTAGTATTCTAGTATATTTATTACATCATATTACTTTTCCCGACCTTTTATAAAATGTCGACTACCTTTTTACTGAATCTAATTTCTGAAAGTGATAGTTTAGCATTACTCTGCTTTGATGCATTAGCATTTACAAAAATATATATCCTCATATCCCGTGCATCCTGAATTTTAGTATGGTTTTTTTTTTTTTGCCTTCGGCTATGCGCTTTTGACTCTTTTCCTGCCGAATTTGCAATAACGTGTCGGTGAAATAAATTTTCTACATATTCGGGCAATAAATTTCACTGATTTTTGGGCTTGTGCCATACTTTCTTTCCGTTACTTTGCAGCCGAACGTGCCAGGATTGGGAAATGTCATCCCTCCTCACACACTGGCCTGGGGAAAACTTTTAGCTTGTCTGCGAATTGCGCCCTTTTTCTTTATGCTCACAAATAAAACTATGGGTAAATTCAATAGTCTTTAAATTTTGGTTTGATTTGCTGTTCAATTTCTTTCAAGATTTTTCCTTCGGTAGCCTGTATTTATTTTATTAAGCAAAGAAACTTATACCCTGTAAAAAATGAATGTTGTTTTTACAGTATAAAAATACAGCTCATTTTATAGTAATAAACTGTAAAAATATCTAATTTTACAGTAATAAACTGTAAAATGTTTACTTTTGCAATACTAAGCTTCAAAATTGCTAATTTTACAATTTATTACCGTGCATTTTACGGTTTTAACTGGAACCTCTGCTGCCAGTATTATGCTGTTGTTTTTACAGTATTAGGGCCATGCTCCACATCGACGTAAAGCAGAAAAAATAGGCAGAAGCGTAAAATGGATTCAATGGTGTTCCTATGGAAAGTACCCGGATTTTCGGTTTCTGCCTTCAGTTTCGGTCGCGTTTTACGCTGATGTGGAGCATGGCCCTAACACAGCTAAATTTTTGCGGCAATAAAATGTAAAATTTCTAACTTTACCGTCCGAAACTGTAAAATTGTAAGTTTTACAGTTTATTACTGTACATTTTGCAGCTTTAAATTGGAACCTCGGCTGCTAGTATTATACTGTAAAAACAACCTTTCATTTTTTGCAGTGTAAAGAGTTTTATAAAGAACATTAAAAAAATCGAGATAGGGTTAAAACTTCTTATCATTCGAGCTGATTTAATTTCTATTTTCTTTCAAGGTTGACTATAACTTTGGGATAGAATTGTCATAAAAATGAGTATTTCACTTATTGTGGTGCTAATTTACTTGTGCATGCTGTGACCGTAGCTGATTTACTGATTTGGAGGCCCGTCGCATTGTTTTTTATTGTCCCCCTTTGTGCATCATACAACTGTGAAACATTTATGCATCATGTGCATTTTTAAAGCTCTTTCGGGGCTCCTGTGGTCGTGGGAGCCTTTCGCATTTGCGACATGGTACATCCGACACTGTGCACATATAGAAAGATGTATCAAAAGATTTTGACATGAAATAGAATAAAATAATATTTGGAAACGGGTAAGTTCTGTGCAGTTGGTTACTTGAATCTTTAAAGTAATGTTTTTGAGTGTCAAACGAAATATTTGATTTTACCTCCGTTTTACAGTCGGCTGGTGGCGTGGTGGTAAGGACTTTGGCCTTCCACGCCAGGATCCGGGTTCTGACCTGCGATGGCCAGTCGGAGGATTTTCGTGATGCCTCGGATGCCCTGCTCTTCGTGAAAATCCCCAGCGCCCATGTCGTATGATTATGCGGCATGTAAAAGATCTCTTGGGGTATTCGTTTGGCTTTGAATTTCCTTCGGCAAAATTAAATTCCTAGTGCAGTTTCGCATCGAAGAGAGCACAGGTGCCTCCATCTGGCGGTAACTGGGCCTCAAAATTATCTGTGCCAACGTATCACAGCGCCTTAATGGTGGCACACGCAAAGACTGGATGTTTTATCGGGGAGATCGCACTGGGTCTGTAAAAGGCGTGTAATCGCTTAGTCAGCCCCCATTGGAAAGAAAAAATAAGAATAAATCCTCAGCTTTACAAAGTATTTTATCACTTTTCAAAATGATAAATGATTCCGAACTGCAATCATGTCATATGTTGCATGAGCGTGCCATGACCTTCATGGGTTTATGGGGTAATAAGTTTAATTTTTGCAGAAAAAGTATTATTTAGCTACCTATCTTCCTTGATGACTTTAATAAGTTTAGTTTTTAGAAAAAAAAAATATATTTAGCTATCTATCTTCCTTGATGACTTTAATGAGTTTAATTTTTAGAAAAAAAATATATTTAGCTATCTATCTTCCCGGATAGCTTTGAATTCAGTTTAGAATTCGGAATCGTTTTGTGTTCTGTATCATTCTTTAATTTCGTCGTTTTAGCTTAATTTTTAACTGTTCAAACGTATCTGAGAACAACCATTCACTATAGCTTGATTGATATAGAAACTTTTATTAAACTATGTGTGTTATAAAAAACCTTTAAAAAAATTAAAGCTATTGTTTGTCGTAAGTAATAATGATAGCAGTAAAAAAAGCAGCCATAAAAGTTGCTCCTTTCTGTGCCAATAAAAAAAACTTCTCTATGAACACATTGTATAAACTTGTTGTGCACGACCTGTTCATTTATTTATGGCCAGTTGAACTGTAATAATACTTGATATAACGTTTTAAATCTAAAATACTAAACTAATTTAGTCTGGTTAATTGACTAAATATAGGTTAAAAAGTTAACGTGGACTTAGGACTAATTAATATCAAAACTCAAACTTTTAAACTGTAATTAAACTTCTAGATTGAAATGTGTTTTACGGAATACTAATACTTCTTCAAGTGTCTGAAAATGAAACGGTCTCACCTGTAACCCGAAGTAAAACTAATGATTGCTATTAAAGTTTTAAACTTTTACCCTTAGTTTCGTCAAACCATTTTATGGAGACAAATTACGAGTAACTTTGACAATAATTTCTGGACACCTGCCTTGAGCCCTAAAACTGAGACTCTTTAACCCATTAATACCTGACATTTTTTTCCCAAATATATTTTGTATACTTGTTACAAACAGTGTTTAATGGACAAGAAAAATAATTAAAAAAATATTATGTAAGAAATATTTTTTTTTATTAAAGAAAGAAAAATCGTCCCTTAAAAGTTACGATAGACCCCAAAGGGTACATTAGGGTGGTCACAAAAAATCAATTTTCGAATTTCTTTTGCGGCACCCCCCTAAAATGTGCCAATGGGCTAGAAAATGAGATTTGCAAAGTTTTAGCTTAATTGAATAATATTAACACGTGCCGCAAAGAGGGTAAAGTTAAGAAAAACAGCGATTTTTAGCTAAAAATTGTAGTTTTTACTCTGTAAAACCAAAACTACTGATCCTAGAAGCTTTATTTTGGTCTCATTTTGTAGGAAATTTTATTTTCTTTAAGTCTAATCTTATTTAAAGTTTCGAAAAAAATGATTAAATATTTTTCATAATTTTCACAAGTCAGGCTGCAACGCAAATCCTCGAAATTGCGAGTAACATGGGGAAATTTTTTTTTCAACTAATCTTTTGAGGCACCCCCCTAAAATGTGCCAATGGACTAGAAAATGAGATTTGAAAAGTTTTAGCTTAATCGGATAATATTAACACGTGCCTCAGAGTGGGTAAAGTTACGAAAAACAGCGATTTTTAGCCAAAAATCGTAGTTTTTCCTCTATAAAACCAAAACTATTCATCTTAGAAACTTTATTTTGGTCTCATTTTGTAGGAAATTTAATTCTCGTTAAGTGCTATCCCATTCATTTTTGCTATCATGTCCAAAGTATTTATTTGGCATTTTTCAGGTTAAATCGTAGAGTATATCAAAAATAAGAAATTTTCATGCAAAAACCTAAAATCATTACAATATTCAATTACATTTATTTGCTTATTGTTGGATTTACTTTGTCAATTAAAAAAGGGGTATTTTCGCAGTACTTTAGAAATAAATGAAACAAATTCCTGTGTTAAAATAGAGGAATTAAGGGGTTAAGACGGAAAGCAAAGAGTTAAAATGACAATAAAAGCTTTAATGCACCTTTATACTTACACTGTTAAATTATATAACATTATTTTACTACTCTTTACATACAAACTAGCGACAAAACAGAACTAGGTTAAGCGACAAAACAGAAATTGCGAATAATTAAAGTTCAAAGTTTTATTGTTGTAGTTATTGCAGCTTTTTTGTTTTCTGGTTTTGTCATTAGTGTGCGTATGAAATTGGTCTATTGATATCTATTGTTTGATTTACCAAGTTTTATTTGCTCACCTGTATCTATTGCTTACCATTGTAGAGAGTGTTCATTTTTTAAAATGTAACTTAGCCCCTTCATCCTCCAAGCCCTTCATTTATGGCTTGTACTGCTCATTTCATAAGTTATACTCGCAGTTATTTATTTTATCTATGAGTTTCAAAGACATAAATTTATTATATATTCGTAATAATATTGCTGTTTTTTCTCTAAAAAGTCAACGTTATCCGTAGAGTTTATCAAATTTACTAAAAGAACTTATTAATTTACATTTTAATGATTTATTTTTTTCTAAGCAATTTCGAGGATTTACGCTGCAGCCTGACTTGAAAATTTCTGAAAAATATTCAATCATTTTTTTCGAGACTTTAAATGAAATTGACTTAAAGAAAATGAAATTTCCTACAAAATGAGATCAAAATAAAGCTTCTAGGATGAATAGTTTTGGTTTTGCAGAGGAAAAACTACGATTTTTGGCTAAAAATCGCTGTTTTTCGTAACTTTACCCACTTTGAGGCACGTGTTAATATTATCCGATTAAGCTAAAACTTTTCAAATCTCATTTTCTAGTCCATTGGCACATTTTAGGGGGGTGCCTCAAAAGATTAGTTGAAAAAAAAATTTCCCCATGTTACTTGCAATTTCGAGGATTTGCGTTGCAGCCTGACAGGTGAAAATTCTGAAAAATATTTAATCATTTTTCTCGAAACTTTAAATAAGATTAGACTTAAAGAAAATGAAATTTCCTACAAAATGAGACCAAAATAAAGCTTCTAGGATCAGTAGTTTTGGTTTTACAGAGTAAAAACTACAATTTTTGGCTAAAAATCGCTGTTTTTCTTAACTTTACCCTCTTTGCGGCACGTGTTAATATTATCCG
The DNA here is from genome assembly GCA_038373865.1 of Uloborus plumipes. NCBI lineage: Eukaryota > Metazoa > Arthropoda > Arachnida > Araneae > Uloboridae > Uloborus > Uloborus plumipes. The sequence goes on from JAXGGA010000256.1 coordinate 210,466, forward strand.
ATTAAGCTAAAACTTTGCAAATCTCATTTTCTAGCCCATTGGCACATTTTAGGGGGGTGCCGCAAAAGATTAGTTGAGAAAAATTTTTCCCCATGTTACTTGTGACCACCCTAGGGTACATACTTGTTTTACTAAAAAAAATTTCTGCCTACGATATAATATTTAAAAAGACATTTTATAAGAAGAAATAAAATCAGCAATGAACATAAACTGGGAAGCTGGGAATCACTTTGAAAACTTAGCTTTTTTCCTTGAGATTGTGAACGATGTCATTTTTGATAAAGATCATATTAAAACTGCTACAGAACACACTTTACAATGGTTATGTCCTGCAATCTGTTAATAACGAATTGAAACAATACCCGGGTACTAATTGAACACTATTATTAGGTTGAAATGTTCATTTTGGGGAAATTCAGACCCTTTTTTGGACCGTCCCTAAAAGGGACGATAGGCATTGATGGGTTAAAATCTGCGAACACAGAACTCGTGCTCCAATTTCGTTACAGAATCTAAAGGAATCCAGCTAAAAAGTGCTCGCAGTTTTTTTTTATTATTTTTCTTTTAGTACTTTTTAAATTTGAATTATAAAATTTAATTTTGTTGCAATTCCTCGTTACATCGCGCATCGTTTTATTTCTCACTCGGATATATCGCGCTTTTTCTTTTGTTTCCCGAAAAAATTATATTTATAAGCAAATGTTGCAAAACTTTTTGTTATCATAGGAAAAAAAGTTAGAATGAATCATAATTCAAAAAAAAAAAAAAGTATTTTTTGTAAAATAAAATAGTAAAACTGGTGTGCTTTCCACACATCTAAATTTGTTTCAATATGAGCTGCAACCTCTGTTTTGTATTCCGTCACAAACCGAAAGATATTTTGATTTATTGTTGTTATTTTTTTACTTTTAAAGAGCAAGCTGTAAGCTAATTTTATTTTTTGTTTATTGGGAAAATCTTCCCAATATGATGATTAACTAATATATTTGCGCATGTCATTTGTACGTTAACTGAATCGTTACTTGCTATAATCTCGGTTATATCGCTTTTTCGGATATATCGCGATTTTTTGTTCTCCTTCGATAATAGCGATATAAACGGGAATTTATGTAATTTTGAAGTCAAGTTATTATTCTTAATGTCTGTTTAAAATATTTGATTTAAGTTGTGATGCAAAAGCCAAAAAGAAAGTAATTCAAAGACTAATTGGTTTAGAAAAAGAATAACTAGGTACAGTTGTTCATTCTAATTTTGATCCTCAACTTTTACATTTTAACTGTGTTCCTGCATCTCTTGGCATAAAACTGAAAAAAATCTTCGAAGTATTAAATAGTTATCCTAAGTTAAGGAATAATAATTGCGAAAAAAAATATTTCAAATCATTTATTAACCCAGTTTTGAGTCTGCTCCTTAAGGTAACTCTGAACCTGTAAGATAGAATGTAAAATAAAGTGTTTTGTCAAAAGTGGAATGATTTTGAATCTGTAAAATTAATTTTATAAATGTTTGAAATTCCGCACTTTTATTTCATACTATTTTAACAGGGGTGATTGTGTTCCAGTATTTTACCGGATTTCCGGTATTTTCATGATCAATTCTGGTGTTTTCATGTTCAAAAATAAAATATTTTTAATTATGCTTTTGTCTTCCCACCTTCGGTATTTTTTTTATTTTTCGAATTTTCGGTAGTTTTCCGATAATTACTAATAATATTCATTGAACAAAAATGTTAAGATGCCATTCTATTTTTTTGACTAAAAACTATTTGAAATTGTTCAAATTTATGAAATGTGTCTTGTTTGTTTATGAAAGGCAATTTATTATTAAATATGTATAATTATAAAATTAGGTGTGCTTAAATAATAGGGGCCTTGGTTTTTTGAAAAAAGCACCCCCCCCTCCCACACACACACACATTTTCTCTTCAAAACTTTCAGGTATTTTTTCATGAAGTCCCCTGTATTTTGAGATTTCTTTAATTTAGTAAATGCATACAATGCTATTTTGTGAAACAGGAGAGTTCAACCAGGGCTTCGAACTGTTACTGAACCGAAAAATAGAAACCGAGGGGGAAAAAAAAAAATCATTCATTAATTGAAGCTGAAATCTTGATTCGAATTTCAAAAAAATATAATCTGTGAAGCAAATCTTCAATCTAGTTCAAATTACATTACTTTGTATTTGTTTAAGTAATTCCTAGTATTTTGTAAGTAAATATAACTAATTTATTAATGGAAAGTTAAATTTCGAGTTTTCTGGCAAACTAAGTTCGGAAAAGGGGGAGGGGGGGGGGTCTCAGGTAAGAAAATCTTCGCATTGTTAATGTTCTAACGTTTCATGTTTCCGTATACTCTTTAACATTTCATTATCAAATAAAATTTAAGTAATTGAAGCTTAATTTTCTGTCTTTTGGTAGAGAAAATTATCATGATGAAAATTAATTCAGAGAACAAGCTTTACCTAGTTGATATTCTCAGATTTCTTATTTGCGTACTTTTCAGTATTTTGTTACCAACTGAAATTCATTTAAGGTATACAAACACGTGCGGCGCAAAATGTCTGAAATTAGTAATAAGGAATACTATACTAAACAGCAACTTAAGTTGACACTGACGTCACTACGCGCGGAGCCAATAAGAGCTCACCAGCAGTTAGCGATCTCTTCTAATTCGCCAAGTAGGCTGTGACGTTTTATCTAGCTCGTTTTTCATTTGCTAACGTCACGCTGACGTCACGACGTTAGTGTCAAGAAACCTTGCAGTGTAGTATATAATATATTTTTTAGATTTGAATTCAACAAACATTCATAGACCAGCATTTTTGGGCATAAATAAGTACAAATTTACGTAAAAGTTGAATTTAAGCTGTGTTTAGGGGAAATCGCAAAAATATCAAACCTAATCGAGGTCAAAATTTTGTAACCACAGTTGAAACTATTACTTAACATAAAATGTACTCCAATCTAAATTGAAGGGGCTAGTGCATAAAGGTGATATGTGACGAATTTTTAAATTTCTAGAAAAGCTTTAAAAAAATGTTGTTATTTTTAATGGATTTTTCTCAACAGGTAAAACGGGGTTACATTCTTCGTTACCAACCATTTCTGTGACAAATGGGACATCAGGGTTGGCAAAAACCCGGGTTTTTTTTACAAAAACCCAACCCACCCGGTTTTTTGTGGGTTTTTCTGGGTATTTGCGAGACTTTCTGGGTTTTTACGGGTTTTTCTGGGTTTTTGTGTGTTAAATTTTATTTCTTATGCGGGTATTGATATATAATGTGTGCATTCATTCATATAAAAATATATTTATTAAGTTAAAGTTCTGAATCGCATTTAATCAATGTCAATGGATTAATAATTAATATTATTAACAATATCAATTAATAATATCATCAAGCAAATTGTAATATTTAATGTGTATATTTAAGAAGCTTTGGAAATTGGTTTCAGCTATAAACTTTCATCACTTGTTTTTTACAAAATAGAAGAACTGTTGCAAATGGGCTTTCGTACAATTAGAGCAATATTTAAGGTGTGAAAGTTTCAAAAACTTAAATTTATGCCATTAAAAAATTAAAACCTTTTTCACTTGTTTATTAATAGAAATAATCGTCTTTTCTCATTAAGTAGCCTGCTTCAATATCTAGTCATATCATTTGCATGTTTTTTTCAGGCATATCTCAATAATAGGTGTGTGTTTGAGATAAAGGAAGTGTCTCCCCCCTCCTATTTTCAAAACCAAAACTTTAATTTCATATGGGGGAGGGGGGGGGGTACTCTTAATCGATTTTTTTCGAAATAATCGTAAGAAAAAACTAGGTTAACATTAGAACTTAGCGAGAATTATTAATTTATTAATAAATGCTTTTCATAATTTTAGTAATAATAAATTGTTTGGGGACGCATTTTCTTTGCTTTTTTAAATCCAAGAAAGGGTTTTGTGCTTCAAGTCAGTGGTATGGTACCTCTATAATATAACACTTGAAAATCATCATGTACTAAATGCAATACGGTTAGAAGAAATGAAGAAATGAAAATAATAATAAACAATTTTAATAATTTTGCAACAAAAAATAGTATCATAGCTAGAAAAATTTTCTGCAAAGATGACTTGAAAATTGAAGAAATAATAATTACTATTTTATAAAATAAATAATTACTCTAAGAAAAATTATCTCAAATAAACCTGATTTCTTACTTATTTTTTATGTATAATTTAGAAGATATATTATTATTGACTATATTTGTTGAAAACTTAGAAATTAACAATAACCCACTTTTGACAAAAACTCGGGTGGGTTTTTTTGGTGGATCCGCCCAGAAAAACCCGAGCGGGTTTTTCTTGGCTGCGTCCACCTTTGCTAACCCTGATACTGATGGACTTATCAACCTTCATCCATCGTAAAAAGTAAGTCTAAAAAGATGTCACATATCACTTTTATCCACTTGCCCTTTTAACTGTATTTGAACATGCGAACATTTTAGTAATATTTGAACAAGCGTGAGCTCAACAGATTTTTGACCTAAGCTCGAAAAAAAAAAAAAAAAAGGTCATACACATAATTTAAAAAAATGTTTTACTTCACTCCCTAGTATTTTTTTTAGAAGAAAGTATTCGTGAAATATCAAAAAAATATCACGTTGGAAAGTTTTGAAAATTTCCTGTAAAAACCAGCGTTCATTTTATTTTCTTGTTAATTTACCTGTTTGCTTAAAAATATTGCTCTATTGCTAATTTTATTTCGTTCAAATTTGTAAAATACTATGGTGTTCTATATTATTCGTTTCATAAGTTTTGTTTCTTACGTGATCGGATATTTTAGTAATTAAATCAACCTAATATCAAATTTTTCCGTAACTATATCAAAACAATTAGGGGAGCACATGGTTTTAACAAAATTACGTAAAGATGTATAGCAATAAATATGAATCATCCATAATTTAAAACCTTCCAGGAAACGGAAGAAGAAAACATTATAAGCAAATCTAAGTTCAGGACGTCAAAATCCAGAAAAAAAAGAGATAAGGGCAGAAATCAGGATGTTGCAGAAACGTCTTGCTTCCCTAATTGTTTTGAGCAGTGTATTTTAGAAAAATACGAGATATTATTGTATTAATTTTTAATTATATTTTTATAGAATAATGTCCGGTATTCTTCAGCTAGTAATTAAAATTCATTTTATTGTAATTATTTATTAAAATTCACTCAGTAATTGAATTCCCCACCTCCATATTTCTGGACTATTAATAAATAAAATTTATACATTTATAGAAGCTAAAATTTTGAGTTTTCTGGTGAAAAAAGTGCAAGCTTCCTGAAAATAGATTTTGAGAAAATTCTTCACCGAATTAAGTAAAAGATTCGGTGAAGGTTCTAATCTTCCGTGTCTAACCCCTAAAATCCCGAAATTCACCCGGCAGCATACTTTTACACCCCTTCCCTCCTTTCCACACACAATGATCCTCCTGATGCTAATCATCTCTTAGTTGATATTATTTTTGTCTTTCTTATTCCTGTACTTTTCATATTTTTTTTTAAAACTGCAATTCATTTAATACTCGAATTTTCCTCTCCATATTTAAGTCATCTTCAGTATTTTCAAATCAAATAAAGCTCATTTATTTATGAAAACTTAAATTTAGACTTTTCTAGTGTAAAAAGCGCAAGCTTCATGAAAATAATTCCAGAGAAAATCTTCACTGAATCAAGAAAAAAAAAAATTGGTGTTGATTCCAATCTTCAGTCTACTTACTAAGATCCCAAAATCAACCCAGAAACATACTTTTAAGTCTCCTTCATCCCTTCCGCACACAATGAGACCCCCCCCCCCCAAAGGAAATCTTCGTTTTTTTTTTCTTTAGTGTTCCTGTACTCTTCAGAATTTGTTATTAACTAAAATTCATTTAATAATTGAATTTGCCATATTCATCTTCAATATTTTCAAATCAATTGAAACTAATTTATTTATGGAAACTAAAATTCTGAGTTTTCTGGTGAGAAAAGGACAAGCGTCCTGAAAATAGATCCGTCACCGCATCAAGAAAAAAGATTTGTTGAAGAGTATCTTACTCACTAAGATCTCGAAATCCACCCGGCAACATACTTCTAACCCCCCCCCCGTCCCCGCATATTAAATCCCTCTCCCCGAGAGCGCTTTAAAAGTATAATTGTAACCTTTCGCGTAGCGGTATGGGACCAGAGAGAGAGAGTGTGTAAAAGATGCGCAAGAGCTGCCCTGCGCCTATTCACCCGCCCGAGAGCCGAGTGTACGCGTAGTTCGGCATTGATCGGAAGGCTTCGGAGCCGCCGGCCGACGTTCTCCGAGGTCTCTCCTCGGCTGGCTATGGCCAATGACGATCGTCCGAAAGCTCTCCGTTGTCCAGCTGCACATCAAAGAGGATGGCCGACTCTTCCCCGTATACCAGCTACTCCAGCGACAGAACCACGCCGCTACCACCCATAACACTACCATGACGCGTAAGCTACCACCCCCCTTATATATATATATATATATGTATATATATTTATTTGTTCCCTTTCTTCATCGTCCTGTGCATGAATTGTAATGGTTCCAACATTTGCCGATTCGGATGGGGGCGTTACCGTCTCATGACTGTGTGTAGGAATTTTTTATTTTTCCTCTTCCGGCTCTTTAATCCTTTTTTCGTCCCCCACCCCCCTTTCGTCAGTAACTAGCGGTTAGTTTTGCCGATCGTTGTTGAAATCAAAATTTCCCAAGTATTTACAGAAGAATAATATAATTATTTCAGATTATTCAAATTTCATGAACTTTGTACTAAGAATGTTTTCTGTCAAGAATAGCTTTTTTGTTTTTCTCAATCGTTAAATGGGGGCTCCATTGAAATTTTTTCTGATGGGGGCCATTTTGTATAATTTTTAGTTTATTACGGATTTTTAAAATAAAAATAAAATTATTTCTGTTTAATCTTTTTTTGTCTTCCTAAAATGTCATTTTGTACTTTTTTACTTTGCCGTTTCATGAAAATAAAATTATTTCCGTAAAATGTAGGTTTCAGTTAAAAATGTTTTAAAGATGAATTCAAGAACTTCATTGATGAAGATAATCATGTCAAAACAAGGAGTTTATTTTGAAATGTCATCAGGTTTTATACATTAAGTACCCCCCCCCCTCCCCAGGGCCTTCATTTCAAGTTTTTCCAGGGGCAAAGGGTCCAAACATTATGCAATTTCATCGGAAAACACAAAAAACCACGCCCACTTATAGGTAAATACACTGATTTCTCAAAGTCAGGGGAGGGGGGCAATTGACCCGTCCCTGCCCCCTAAAGGACGGGCCTCCCCCCACCCACACACACACAATCAGAATTTTACTGAAAAGTTTTGGGAAATTTTGCATTGTTATGTGTTGTTGATTTTTGTTGGAGTCAATAATCCTTTGCATCTGAAAATTATTTAGGTTATTTTGAGAAACTTTTGTCCTGTTTTTGGTGACGTCTTAATTATTTTTGTGAAAATCCAGTTGACTCGGTGATGTGTCGGTTTAGAAAAAGAAGTTATTTTAATCACTAAAAGGGGGTGGGAGAAATAGAGAAAAAAATGATTTCAAAGACACAACTACCTTCAAAATTTTTAGCTTGTTCTTTTCAAACAATCATCGTTTTTTTTTTCTGCCTTGATATATACTGCAAAAAAAATAAATAAATAAAAATCTGTTGTTTTTACAGTATAATACTGGCAGCAGAGATTCCAGTTTAAAACTGTAAAAGTACAGTGATAAACTGTAAAACTAACTATTTTACAGTTTATTACTGTAAAACTAGCAATTTTACAGTTTATTACTGCAAAATTAGTAATTTTGCAGTTTATTATAAAATTACTGTAAATTAGCTGTATTGTACTGTAAAAACAACGTCTATTTTTTACACTGTATTTAATCAATGTAATCTGTTTTATATCTTGTTTTTTATGAATTATTATTTATTCTCTTATTGTGATTAACTTTGATACTTACTTATTTTGTATGCTAACTTATGCAGATGAATTAGTTCATAATCATGTAACTGAAAACGTTTTATATTATTATATTTTGTGTGCTTTCTAAAAAAAAATTTTTTTCATAAACATTGATTATTTTTTTTTATTTAAATTTATACATATCATGTCCTCATTACATTTTTTTTATTTACCATTATAAAGTAAAGTGGAATACCGTAACATAATTGTTGATTGTCATATGTGATACTGTGATTTTCCAAACCCCATGAGTTTAAACAGTATATGATATGATAAGATTTATTTTCAGTTACATTTCTTTGCATTTTGAACATGAAATGTATTGAATCGATAAAGAAATTCTTTCATGCTTGAGCTGACGACTTCAGCATAGAAAATTGAGCTCCTTGCTATCCGGAAGAACTTATTAGCTATTTCCAAATGCTTTTCTCGTGGACGCTTCGGCGATTTTGCTCTTCTTAAAAATACGGCGTTTGCGAAACCAATTTGTAATATTCAGAAAGATATCAAATAAATTAAGAACATCCTTTCTCCCTGACTATTCACCAATTTACTACGCGAAACTTGGTCGGATATAACCAAGTATTTTTACATCTTAATAACAGGGTAAGTGCTCCAGTAGTCGGCCATTTAAGAGATCTTTTGTTGATGTTGGCTAACCTAGAACTTTCTGCTATCAATACAGCATCAAAAAGAAATTAAAACTTTAGAATGAACATTTCTGACAGTAAATCACCTACTTGTTCCAGAAATTAGAAAAAGAAAAAAATAAATGTTAAATTCCAAGCTGTTGTCAACACTAGTAAGTGCTCCAGTAGTCGGCCACAGAATCATCTTAGCTGAAAAATAAGCAGAATCGCAATCTTGGATGACGGGCACACAATTTAAAATGAAATGACTCATTACTAATTCAAAAAAAGTACCCAAAATTTAACTGCCACTGGTTGATGATTGAGGATAGGTACATGAATGTGTGAATGCGTTATATCTGATTTTGAATTAAAAATGTACTATTTATGAGGAGTTTTATGTCATTGTGGCCGACTACTGGAGCACTTACCCTATTAAAAAATTTTTAAATGCTGGAGTAGGTTCGCTTCGTAAGGAGTTACAACTGGTTCTGTTTTGCGTTTCTACTCTTACTACCAGACCATATCTCGTCACTTCTAAATTATCGATCAATATGGCTTTTGATTGATTGGTTGGTTGATGGATTGATTTCATTTTGTTATTCATTTTTTGTGTGAAATATGAGGAAATAAATGCGAGAGTAGGTCTGCTTTGTTGTAACGAGTTTCAACCGGTTCTGTTTTGTATTTCTGCACATTTGGCACTGTCATATTTCGTAACATTAAATTCTCGGTCAACGTAACTCTTTATTTGTTTATTTATTTTTCGTATGAATTGTGAGGAAATAAATGTGGGAGTGAGTTCATTTTGTAACGAGTTTCGACTGGTTCTGTTCTGTATTTCTCTTCGTTTGGCAGTGTCATATCTGAATTCTCTATCGATATAAATTTTTATTTATTTATTTGTTACTAGCTGCGTGGCCCGGCTCTGCCCGGTATACCGTAAGAATAAAATTTATGTCAAGTAACGCGTCTATAAAACTCCCGATTAGATTAAAGTCGACATTTTGCGCAGTACGAAAAATGAATCAATCGCCAAAAAAGTTTTAAATCCCCGCTACAGGAAAAGCAAAAGCAAGATTTTTATTTGTTTATGTTCAAGAAAAAAATGGCAACACCTTTTTCTCATTCATAATTTATTTCATCCTATTTAATTTCTTTCACGCTCGTGCAGGCGATTTTTATAAATCCAATTTAAAAAGGATATTTCCAACTTTTCAAATGCCGATATCTTTCTTCAGGGTGGAGATATCGATTAGTGGTTTTGAAAATCTTCGGAAGGAAACTTTCCTAAAAGGTGTTTTTTGCGTTCTTTCGAATGAGATAAAGATCGAGAATATCCGATTAGTATTTCGCTAGTTAGAGCCATTTTGAAGTCCTTTACTCGAAATTCGAACGGATTGGTACTTTTTTCCCGCTCAAAAACCACCCTGTGATCCTTCCCGGGTGCCGAAGTATCTCCCTGCCAAATTCCGTCCAGATCTGACGTAAACTGTGGATTTTTATGAAGTTCACACATACATATGGACATATATATTTGTTTTATTTATGTGGATTTGTATGAATTATGACGAAATAAATGGGAATAAGTCTACTTTGTAACGAGTTTCGGCCGTGTCTCGTCATATCTAAATTCTCGATCAATGTGGCTTTTTAGTTATTTATTTCCTTTATTAGCTAATTACCCGGCGTTGCCCGGTGCTTATTAATACAGCATAGCTAATTATAATTGTTTTTAACTTATTTCATGATAAAATGAAATAGGTGAGAATTAAATTGATAATTCATTGTTAATCTAATATTTGTTGGAAAATACTCATATTTAAATGTGTTAAATTTTATCAATTTGTATATTTAAAGGCTTATCTCTATTACTCTATCTATTCAATATTGAAAGAAAATGGCCATTTTGAGGCACAAAATTTGGATTTTGAGCTTTCAGGATTTTTTTTTTGTGTTTCAAAACCCCGCCTATGTGAATTCTAGTGCATCAAGGTACCTCTGTATCAAGTTTGATGAAAATCCGACGAACACTGTGGATTTGTATAAGGAATAAACATACTAACAAAGAAACATCCATCCATTTATATATATGTATAGATTTCATTTTGTTTTGTATGCATTATGAGGAAATAAATGTGGGATTAAATTAACTGCATAACTAGTTTCAACCGGCTCTGTTCTCGCTCGGCCGTGTCACATCCTGTCACATCTCAATTCCCGATCAATGTCCAGGCGAATACCCAACAGCGCTGTTACAAAACTTTAACGAATGCCCATTATGTGCACATCGTGCGCTCCCCTCGAATTCATTTTACCTGAATTGTTATTTCGTTAGGGTCGCCCTAGCAACACGGTTCGAGCGTCCGTATTCAGCGTTGCATCGACATGCTCTGCCCCCTTCTGATTGGATGCGTTCAAGCTTGTTGTGTCGATCATTGTTTAGGTTGCTGCTTTAAACGAGTTATTTCCGAATTTCTCTCTCGTGTTCATTTACTCGGGGCTTTCGGTAAATAGCTGGTTTGGTTTAAGTAGGCTGCGAGCTAGTGTTCTAAATATTGATTTAATATCAGGGACGTCATTTCGAATTTTTCCAGGGGGGGGGGGGCAAAGGGTGCGTACACAATGTGAAATTTACCAAAAAGTAGTAAAAACCACGCCGTCTTATATGCCAATACATTGATTTCTCAAAGCCGGGGGGGGGGTAGACCCCCCCCCTACCCCCCTAAATGACGGGCCTGTTTAATATGGACTTTTCCTGAGCTTTTTTTTTAATACGCTTTTATTGTTTCACATGTGGGTTTGTTTGTTCGTTTGCTTGTTTGTATGTAACTCTGAATAAAAGATTAAATTCACGTTCTTTACAAATATAAAAGTAATAGTTTTTCTATTATTAATACTAAAGGCTAAACTATGTTACATGTTTATGCATTAAAAGTGTGTCAGTTGTTTGTATGTAACTCTGAATAAAAAATAAAATTCACGTTCTTTGGCAAGTATAAAAGTAATAGTACCTGGCGACCGAGCCGGTTAAAAAAAAGGAGGTTTGTAAAATAGCGTTTTTTTCTAAATTTCGAAGTACTTATTTGGATGAACTTAAAAAGCATTTTTGGTACACCTTTGCTACCCCCACCCCCCCACAAAAAAAAAATTAAGCGCCAAATCTGGCACTCCCTACGTACTTTTTAGGGTTGCTGTTTCTTATTTTGGTGTTGCCAAGTTGGGTTTTTGCGGTTGCCGAATTTGGTATTTTCTTGTATTTTGTACCATTTTTTGATTTTTTTAAAAAAAGTTTTGTAGCAACCACGCAAATTTGTTGCGCCAAAAGGAGGTATTTTTCTTGGCCAGAAAAAAAGTCGCCAAATTTCCGATGGGGGGGGGGGGTGGTATATCAAAGTAGTTTCGCATTTTTAAGCCGTTGGTTGCTATTACGCGTTTAAAACAGTTTAAAAACAGTTAATTTAGTTTAAAAACACAACCTTATTTAAACGAGAATTTCTAATATTAAAATATTAGAAATTCTCTTATAAATATAGAAATGTATTTTTTTTCACTTTCTCACATCTTTGCTTATTCACGCTTCTCTCATTTCGCGTTTTTCCTTTCACTCCTTTTCCCTATCAGGCCCGTCATTTGTGGGGGGGGGGGGGGTCAATTGCCCCCCCCCCCTCTCCGACTTTGAGAAATCAATGTATTTTCATTTTAAGTGAGCGTGGTTTTTTGTTGTTATCTGGTGAAATTGTATTGAGTTTTTACCCTTTGTCCCCCCCCCCGGTAAAACCTTGAAATCACGGGCTGCTTCCCTACCTTGTTAACTTAAATGGCTTATGAATGTCAAAAATATATTAACGATATCCTCTGTAAAATTTTATTGCATTTTATTTTCATACGATTTTTCCCGTGCGGGAAATAATTTTTTCATGAACGTCTCAAAAACGGAGTAAATTGAGCGCATTTTTTTTTCTTCCGACGCACAAAAGGACACCTACTTGAAAACCAAAAAAAAAAAAAAACGCATGATATGAAATTACTTTGAATCACGTGAATATTTTAAAATTTAGTTTATTTTCTGTTCCTAATGCCCGTAAATCGACTTTCGGTTTCTTAATTCATTCATAAAATAATTCCAGACTCAAGAGGTATCATGACTGTAAATATGTTTTCACCACTCTACTACCCTTGTGCATCAGAAAACATTTGAAGGCTATTGCTCTCATTTCTTGCTTATCAGCATTTTGAAGGAAAATAGCCGATAAGTTTCCGCTGATACATGTGTTGTAAAATTGTAATGTTCTTTCTTCTGACGCACAAAAGTACATGCATCTTCTAAAAGCTAAATAAAGCATGATATGAAAATACTTTGATTTATATGTATATTTTGAAATTTAACTTAATAACTATGCTCTCTATGCTCTTAAATTGACTTTCTGCTTCTTTATTCATTCATATAATACTTTCGGATTCAAGAAATATCATGACTGTAAATATGTTTTCACCACCCGAGTACCCTTGTGCAGGAGAAAACATTTGAAGGGTACTGCTTTCATTTCTTGCTTATCAGCGTTTCGAAGGAAAACAAAAAATAAGTTTTCCACTCATAAATGTGTTGTAAAATTTTAATATGTATATTACTTCATTGCTTCTGAGGAAAATTAACACTTAAAAACAATCTCACTGGGGGAAAAAAACATATTTTCTTACTTAAAGAAAAATCATGTTAATTTGTATTTTTATATTTGAGATTTTATGTGGAAGTTTCAACTAAAATTTTAATAAAAAAAACTACCTGTCAGATTTTTTTCTAACTGGTCTCTTGATATGCTCAGTGAGGGCACAAACACACCGTGAAATATTTAGCGAAATCCGACGGGTAGTTTTCGAGTCTATAAAGGACATACATAGGCCCATACATACATACATTCATTTATATATATATATAGATATATACATACAAGTTCTGAAATTATTACATACATTTTAATGTATTTATTTATATATGTATAAACTTCCTATATGTTATCGCTTTAAGGCTACAGTGGACAAATAAAATTGATTTTTTTTCAATTATTGATTTATATGTCTAAAACTTTCTGTGCTTGTATTATTGTATATTTACGGCATCTAAAAGCATAAAAAACACAAATTAGGGCAAAAACAATGAATTTTTTTTCAAATTTCAAATTTAAATATTTTTTTAACAAAATTTCAAAATGTTCCAGGCGTCGCAATTTTTTTTCAAACTTTGAATTTCCACTTCATTTCTAATTATTAGGCATGATGGCACAAAAAATGCATTATATGCAATGTTTTATGAGATAGTTTATAAAAGATGGCTGAAAATAAAAATTTTCAGTTGAAAAAATCATATAAATTTTCATTTTCAGCCATCTTTTATAAACCATCGCATAAAACATTGCATGTAATGCATTGTTTTATGCAATCATGCCTAATGATTGGAAATTAAGTGGAAATTCAAAGTTTGAAAAAAAAATTGCGACGCCTCGAACATTTTGAAATTTCGTTAAAAAAAATTTAAAATTGAAATTTGAAAAAAAGTATTCATTGTTTTTGCACTAATTTGTGCTTTTTATGCTTTTAGATGTAGTAAATATACAATAATATAAGCATACAAAGTTTTAGACATATAAATCAAAAATTGAAAAAATCGATTTTATTTGTCCACTGTAGCCTTAAAAGTTTCGCTAGTTAAAGTTCAAGTAGAGCAAATCAAGATTGATTTGGAAAAAAAGGAATGGAAGTAATAATAGCATGAAGAGAACAATAATCCAAATGATATTTCCTCACGAATCTCTTTTTGTGTTATATTTTCCCCAAAATACAATGCCTCTCAACATATCGTCGGATATTTGGCAACTGTCCGAATTCGGTTGGATGCTAGTGTTTTTGAAAAATTGAATCGAGTAAAAAGATCTCTCGAAATCTGACAGTTTCATGTTATTATGACACCAGATTGCAAAAAAAAAAGGTGACAGTCCGCAAATTGACAAGCGTCCGAAACGTTACTCAATTCGCGCTGTGTTAGGACGAGCTTTATATGTCAGGGCGTTTTGTCAGAAAATCGATGGAAAGCAGGAAATGAAATTTCATTTGCCCTGTATTGTTTGGGAATTTCTTTCAAATGTGCTACATTAAATTTCATTAAGTTGAATGTTATGTGCAGAATTTTCGCTAGTTTCAGTTTTGTAGCAAATAAAGATGTTTTTGATAGTTTCCCCTAATATTCGGAATTACATTTATTGCTGTTTTGAAATTGGTAATTTTGTTACACAAAATGTATCAATTTCGTTAGAGGTTTGTCCAAGTGTTACATTTGATGGACTCACATTTGTGTTTTATTGTACAAAAATGTATTGCATTTCTGTATTTCATTATCTTTTTTAGCAGTTTAAACGTATTCTTGTGATTCGTTTTAGAATGTACTGTCGGCCCCGCTTAAACGAATACTGTCGGTTCCAAAAAAAAAAAAAAAAAATCAATTAAGCAGTGTATTCGATGAATCAGGAATCTGTAACATTGCGTTTATGGCATGGAAAATATTCGGTTTCGAGATATTTTATTCGTATAAGCAGGGTATTAGTTTATCCGTTACTCGATTAAGCGGAGACGCCAGTATCTTTTTTCTAGAGGATAGTTTCTATAATTTTGAAAAAATCTGGAGTTAATACATTGTTGCTTTTTCTTACTAATTGTCTTTAATCGAAAATTTGGGAAGAAATTGTCTCGACAAGTAGTCTTTTAAATTGTGGAGTGGGTATCGTTAAAAGATACGGGTAGTTACTTTATAAAACTTAGATTAAATGTTTTTGTTTGATGCATAGTGTGAAGGAGAGGGCCCCTTACTATTGCGACATGGTAAATCTGCTACCAACCCAAACAGCTCCGGAAAATGTTTGTACCCAAATATTATATTCTTACGATCACTACAGCACAGCCAGAATTATCTTCTGAAGGATTTCTTTTTTAAAGTCAAAACAGCCTTTATATGTGTATAGACTAGTTTATTAGGAATGCAGGAATGTTGAATCCAAGCCTCTAGGGCAGTGTATTCCCAACCTTTTCGAGCTCATCGCCCCCTTCAAGATGGTGACTGACACCTATCGCCCCCCCCCCCCTTCTTCCTCGAAGAAGCCATACGTTGGAGCAAGTGAACATTGATATTATTAAAAATATGAGTGCCAAACTTTAATTTGAAGTAAAATGTACGCAATAAAGCAATTATAACCAATCACTTTTAAACTAAAAATATTAATAAATAAATAAATTACCTGCAATTTATTTTTCTTTCACAAAGCGGATAAACATTTGAACGGTAACATGATAGGTAAGATCATCGACATACTTTTCAAAAAACAGAAGTACATTTTTCAAGTAATTTTCTTTTCTACACTGGAATCTGGAGGAATTAAAATCATTGAAGTTAAAAATTTAAAGGAAAATAAATTGAAAATCTGAAAATTCATTCATCAAAATACTTTCTTGGGTTCATCAGAGGTGCAAGCAGGAAGCTCTTGAATTTTAATTTATTTATTTCTTAACTTATGATTAATTGTCTGAACTCTGAACAACCGGTTTCGTACATGTTTACAATTTGATATTCGCTACCTTTTTATTTCTGCTGTTTTCTTTTCTAAAAAAACTTCGCCCCCTATCGCGCCTTAAGAATTTCTCGCCCCTTTGAGGGTGATCGCGCCCATGTTGGGAACCAGTGGTTTTGGGGCTGTTTTTAGTTCCCATTCGTATAAATTTCAAAACAATGTAAGTTCAAGTACTTAAGCCATTCGAAATCTGGATTAAAATTAAAATATTTTAATTGTTTCCAACCATTGCCATGAAATAAATCGAAAATATTCACACATTGTTGCGAATGGATTTTATTTTTGAACATCGTATTGCCATCTTTGCTATTCTTGGAGAAACCGTTTTCTTTTGGTAAAAGATTTAGCGTAATCCACTTATTCCTCCAAATTTATTCGTTCCTTCTCTAGTTGCAGCACTTCCAGAAAATTGTTAACAAATCTCGAGCGAAAAGTTTTCGCGTTTTCTTTGTAATATTATTCGTTTAAAAGCTTTCAGGCCTTAACAGTAAAGAAGGCAATCTTATTTATTCTCTATCACCATTCCTTCCATATTCCATTCTCGCCGTTGCCACTAGATTGTTTTAATCCTTTAATTATGCTCGCAAAAGATTGCTTCATGATGATGACGACGCGTTTTAATGTCGAGAAAAGAGAGTTAACTCAACTCTCCAGTTTCCTTTGTAAGTAGTTGGGATTAATTTTAAATGCGTTTTAATTGTTTAGTAGCTAATTCGGCTTTGACATTTTTTTTTGCCTCTTGTTGTTAAAATTCATTAGTTTACTGATCTAATTTTACTTGGTGTTTTTCTTGAAATTTTGTTTTCAAGTTCATTCCGCATGAACCTTGAACTAAATAACGCAACTTAAATTCTCAGTCAGTAAATGTTAGAAATAAATCAGTTTACTGAAACTTAAAATTAACTCTCAAGGACGGATCGGTTAGGCACTGACCTCGTGACCGAAGGGTCGTTACTCAATCGAAGACCCTCCATCTTTCGTAGCTACAAATACCTCCAAGTCCCATTACAAATCGTTTCTTCTGAAGATCAGGAGCTGTTCGGCTCTTTACCTAGATCAAAAATGTTAAAATGTCGAAAGATAGTGCTGTCATCTGTCTGAGCGAAGTCGAACTTTCGCTTTTGATACTGGTGTTTGAACGAGTGTCGTCAGTTTGCGTTATGGTGAGTGGTAAGTGGTGCTGGTATAGTGGTTCTCTTCAATGTTGAGCTCTGACCTTGACAACGTTTACTTTTGGGTGTAATAGGAAAGTGTATTTGGCTATCAACTGAGTTATGTTTCTTTTATATAGTACTCTAATTCGAATCCGCAACAATTGCACGTTTTTCTTTAATTGAACTCCACTAAAAGAGCAAACATTGTCAAAGTCACGGCTCATATCTTACCAGAGGAGCACTATATATTCTACTAATGCTCATTTTGTCGTGCTGTTCAGAACAACAAACAATTTTCATTTTTTTTAAATTTAAACCTATTCAGGATTTAATGAAGTTCCCCATCTCTAAGCGGCCTTTAGTCCAAAATTATAAACCAGTCAAATAAAAAAAAAAGAAAAAAGTTTTATTTGCTATCTAAGGATGTAATGTGAAACATTTTATTTATTTAGGTCATTTATCAGAGCCATATAATGTATTTTCTGTGGTAAAGAATCTATTATCAAGAGAAATGTTCCTCTTCCCCTTTACCGTTTTAAGGAGTTTCAGAAAAGACGGATTCTTTTAAAGAAGTATTTCTCTTGCAAACCTCTTGCCATTATACAAGGACTATTAAGATTTTCCCCGCTTTGAATATGTTTAAGCGATTTGGTTTTCCGCATCGGTCTTCTTTTACTTTCTAAAACTCTTTCCCTTTTTGATAGTATTTATTTGCTTGCTCATTTATTTGTTTATTTTTGAGCCATTTTGCAGATTAAATTTGACCTGTGTTGAAAGTAAACTTTTTCGTGCTTAGTTTGCTATGAAGTATTTATGGTGCTCTGAATTTTAAACATTGTTTTTCGTTGGTATTTTGGAATATCTGATTGCATTTCATTGGAGTTTAAAGTAAAACCAAATTTATATTAATGTTAAATTTTTGAAGAAAAAGCTATATTAAGATTTGTTGCTATATTAAGATTTTCGTTGATGTCAAAACTTTTAAAAAGCATATAATTTTATTAATGCTCAAAAGTAAGTGAGAACAGAGACTTTTTATTAATTTTTTAAAGTAAATAAATTTGTGAAAATCGAAATTTTGATAACTTATAGCCATCATTATTTTAGTCGTTTCTTATTGGTTGATAAAGCTATGTATTATGAAACAAAGAGGCAATGGTTCAGGATATTTTGAAAGGCAGACTTTTACGAACATATTTCCATGAGTTTTTATGAGAATTATCTTTTAAAATCTATTATCACAGGTGATTTTGCTTCCCAAGAAAGGGGATAAACAGTTTTTTGGCTTGTAAATTTATTAAAAAGATAGGGTAGCAGCAGGGGGACGTTCCCAAAACTTTTGATTTTCAGTCATATTCCCTTTCCCAGTAAGTACTACATTTAAAAACTTTTCATTAAGAACGATAATATTTGTGCCCAACGTAGTTCTAGTTTCAATCAATGGTTTAGTTAGTAAAGTATTATGTTTAATCTAGGGCCGTATTTAAGGGATGCGTTTTACACACTTCTATTTTTTTGAGTTGCTAAAAAGACAAGGGGTTTAATAAGAGGGAAGATATGTAGTGTTTACATCACACATTTTTTTTTTCTTTCATTCAATTGATATGGCATCTTTTACGTTAATAATGCCCTTTAAGCATTACCCCCATCAGTTAAATAACCTATTCTAACGAAGATCAGCAGAATATATATGCAAATGAAACCAAATTTTACTGACCTAAACCCTTCTCGAAACAAAAGTCTGGTTGCGGTCTTGTTTTAATCGTATCCTATACAAGATGTTTTCTCCTTACAAACGTTTTTTTTTTTTCTTTCAAAGACATTATTAGGCACAGTTACACACACACACACACACACACACACACACACACACACACACATCTACGCACGTTGACGAACTTATACCTATTGGATGTCCTACAAAGCTGAATTAACGTGATACAAACATAATTCAAGATTCTGTTTCAAAAATTATGAGCCGACATGATACAAAACATATGTATAATTAAGCTACAAAATAGACATTTTTATTGATACAAAGCTAATGCAAAAGCGAGTCAGTGACTTTCCCCCACTGCCAAATGTCCGTTTTCATAGGCATTGCTGAATATCACCAGCTTTCGATAACACCACGGTCTTTCGTGAAATGATCTTCAGCCTGAATGAGAATTCCCTTCACGATTTTTCTAAGTAATGTAATTTTTCACGCAAGAACCCCAGTCCCACCCTACTATCGACGGAACGCAGACAGTTTGGATGACGTATTTTTAGATACAGGGAATTTGGGGGGGGGGGGGGAATTTGTTGCATTGGTAACCGCAATTGAGCTGAGAATGGAAGAGCTTAGTGGAAGAACATGTCATGTGGTGAATTAGTGATTCTTGCAAAGTAGGCAATTGGAGACTTTGAGAAATGTGATGTATCTGGACGGATTTAAATTTTCCTCTGCAGATGGTAGTTTCTGCTTCAATTTCTTTCGAGATGGCGGAAATAGGAGACTAATCACGTTTTTTGATGATGTATATTTAGGATACAAGGTATGTTAAGATTGCTGAAGAAGCTGTGCTGCACTGTAACCGAAACTGTTCAGAAAATTGAAGAGCTTAGTGGAAGAACATATCATGTGGTAAATTAGTGATTCTTGCAAAATTGGCAATTGGAGACTTTGAGAAATGTGATGTATCTGGACGGATTTAAATTTTCCTCTGCAGATGGTAGTTTCTGCTTCAATTTCTTTCGAGATGGCGGAAATAGGAGACTAATCACGTTTTTTGATGATGCATATTTAGGATACAAGGTAGGTTAAGATTGCTGAAGAAGCTGTGCTGCACTGTAACCGAAACTGTTCAGAAAATTGAAGAGCTTATTGGAAGAATATATCATGCGGTTAATTAGGTTCTTTGGTAAATTAGCTTAAGAAGACTTAGAGGAACGGAGGGATGTGGATGGGTTTAAATTTTCTCTTACCGATGGTAATGTTCATGCTTCTATTACTTTAGAGATGGCGAAAATAGGAGAATATTTACGTGTTTCGATGATGTATGTTTAGGTTACAAGGTATGTTTTCCTTGGCGAAAAAAACCTTGTTACAATGTTGTATAAACTGAACTTAGAACTAAGGAGCTTAATGGACAGTAAGAACTACATCGCAAAAAATGAACTGTTGTTTTTACAGTATAAAGGCCCGGTTTCCTAGGAGTGAAATCGTCGATCTCTGGCGAGGCGACAGACGCCGCCGCCTTCTGCGCATGCGCCTGAGCCGCAGAGTGACGTCGCTTCATGCCACGCTCCAATCAAACTGGTTCTGATTCCAGCGTGCGTCGCACCCGGCGTCAGCGACGATTCTAGGAAACCGGGCCTAAAATTGTGAAATGCACAGTAATAAACTGTACAGCTAGCAATTTTACAGTTTCTTACTGTAAAGTCGAAATTTACAGCTTATTGCAGTAAAATTTTGCTGTAGTATACTGTAAAAACAACAGTTATTTTTTACAGTGTAAGTGATAAATCAGTGATTCTTGAAAAATCGGCATTCGGATACTTTAAAGAGTCTAGACTGGACAGATTTGATGTTTTTTCTAAAAGTTGCTAATATTTTGGCTTCTGTTACTTTCGAGTGGAAGAAATAGGAAAATGGTTACGCTTTACGATGTTGTCACTCTAGAGTACAAGGCATATTGGGATCGTGGTGAGAGAAACATAACTAAAGGTGATAGACGCAACTGAAAAGGAGCTGAGAATTGACGAATTCAAGTAAATAGTTATAAAACATGTTGCTACAAAACTATGCTGCGATTGGATATTTGATAGGGATCTCCTTCGACTCTTAGATGGTAATTCGGCTATAGGACCCGCAGAAATAATAGTGAAACCTGTGTAAGCTGATCTTTTGCAGTTTAGTACTTTAGTGGTCAACTTAGACAAGTGGTCGACTTAAGGAAGATGATTTATATGATGTTGAACAAACTCTGTACTTGACAAAAGCTGCTAACTTTGTCATGTGGTCAACTTACAAGGATGTTCAACTTTTCAGGTTTCACTGTACACATTTTGATCCCTACAATACGGTAAACCTGTGTCTATTAAACCGCAATTCGCTTAATAAAGTCAGCCATTTTGATGTGCATACTGAAAAATGAAAGGCGAGTTAGCGCAATAATTTATTTATTTATTTGTTTATTTTTGCCATATTTGTATCTTTATAATGTATTGTTGTATTCTTTATACATTTTTATGTCTCATTTTTTTGAATTCAAAATACAATACAATTTCTATTGTGCGCAATAGTTTATTTATGTAACTTGGCTCACATTTATAGGTTATTTTGTTTACCCATACTTTCATTAATTCGGACTACCTGGATACCCTATTAGTCTGGATTAATGAAGTTCTACTCTGTTATCATTTTATTTAACCTAGAAACACTTTTCCAACAAACCGTCAGATGGACTTGACTTACGTAGCTTCCGAGTCCAAAGCCCTACTTACTTTGAATGATGTTAAAATAATTAAGCATCCTCCATTTCCACCCAGCCGGGTAAATCACTTTGAGGGACGTGATGCAATTCGGAGCAAGAAGATCATTATCGAAATCGCAGTTTTTTTTGAAGGGGGGGGGGGGGCAAAAAAAAAAAAAAAAAACCTCACGAGGATATAAGTTGCGAGACGACGTCTTTATTAGTTGCTCTTTCAAATAAATCTAAGTCATTGATCGGTTGTATAAAATAAAATGGTGAAAAGAAACCCTTTGCGTACCATCTGGATCGATGTAAAAGACTTAAGATGTCAGCAATTTTTAATGAGCAGCAGATTAAAATGTAGTAATACTCCAGCCGATGACGTCGAGTAGGGATCTTATGTATTAAGTAAGGATATTTCATTCAGCGCGTTTGGGTGGAAAAGATGTGAAGAGGGGGAATTTGGGAGTTTTCTCTCGTGTGAAGAGCTGATGGATTCTAAAGGTTAGAGTTTTCTATTTTTATTTTCGCTTTTCTTGGGAAATTGATATGTTTGGTTTGAATAAACGGATTTTGGGTGAATGGTTTCTTGAGGATTAAGTTTTAGTTGAAATGTTTCAAGTGTTTCGTGTTAGGAAAAGGTTTGCTTTTTCGGGAATTTTCCCGTAAAAATTGAAAGCAAAAGACTACGTAAGAAGGCTTGCTTAATGCATTTTTAAAATTAAGAAAAAATATCATAAACAAAATTAAACAATGAAAGTTCTGAGAAACTCACATTTTGGTTATGAGATGACATGATGCTTGTTTGTCAGTCAGTCTGTGTCCGCTACTAGCAAATAACTTTTGAGGGAAGAGTTACACTTAATAGAAGAAGGATCTCAGCCAAGACAGCTTATGAGCATGTTGGAAAATTTTCATGTCTTGATTTGAAAATTTTTTCGTTGCACTTAGAATGGTCAAAAAAAAAAAAAAAAACTTTATATTAGGATTTAGAGAAAATTTAATTTCATACAATTCTTGATCTTACTCGTGGGATCACTTCAGACAAACTTTTTTGTAAAGAGTTTTTGACGTGAAACTGTTTAGAAAAGTATCTTTCGATTTATCCTTGTTAAGAGTATTTTTTGTACAATCAAATAGTGAAGTTGATAGTTATTTTACGCTTTAAGATATATTTGAAACTGTTTTCTACCTAAGCCACTGACTGAGAGAAGAAGAGAGGTTTATAGTTAATTTCAGATATCTATTTTACAGAAAAGTCTTCTCATTCAGTTCTAAATGAACTTTTTGTTTAATAGTGTGAAAAAGTTACCTGTAACTTTCTTTTATGAAAGCAGTAGTAATTTAGTTGTTTTATACTGTAACTGAATTCGCTTTTCCCAAGTGCTCGTTGTGTAGATGCCCGATAACTCATTCGTACTAATAAAACAAACCTTCAAAAATCAAATTTTCGTAATAAAATTCATTTAAGCTCGAGTATCCTTATTATTATTATTATTTATTGTTATGATTATGATTATTATAATTATTATTGTTATTATTATTATTATTATCATTATCATTATTATTATTATTATTATTATTATTATTATTATCATTATTATTATTATTATTATTGGCTTTTTTGCCAGCCATGAATTAGTTTTTAAAGGGTAAAATAAAAAAAAAAGGAGAATAAGCCTCTGTACTGACGTATCCAAGGGACGGTATTTGGGGAATATCCTCCTCCAAAACTCAAAAAATTTTCTTTTTTGACCATGGAAAAGACTTAAACTCACTATATGCCCCCCTTCCCCCTCTCCCGTTTTTTCCCTCTGTCTACGCCACTGAATCCCAACTATGCAAATCCTCTGACTTCAGTCAATAACAGACCAGTAACATACTTGCAACAATAACATCGCGCTCCTTTTAATCGCCCACGGAAAAAAAGGGAGGCCTGGTGGCAGTTCAGAGCGAGACCCGAGGTCTGCCGCCGATTGTAACGATCATTTTCATTGGCCCCCGTCCAAGCTCAAGCCCGGCATTTAATGGCCCAGCGGCACTGATTCCCACAACGCCCATATACGCGCCCGGAATCATTATGAAACGGCTCTCCAGGAAAGTTCCGCTCCAGTTTTGCCTCTCCTCGCCGCTAATTGTATGAAAGCCGGATTTTTCTCCCGTTTCCCGGAATTCTCTTTGCTCAGGTGAGTTTTGGAAATTTGTTAAGTGTCGTAGTGAGAGGTTTCGGAAATTCTTGTATTTTCTGGCTTGTTTGAAGCTGATTTTAGCCTTAAATGTATCGTGTTGCCATACGGCAACATACTCAAATAAGGCTGGAATTGAAGTGAAACACGGACGATCGCAACTCACCATTGCAATCGCAAATTCCCAAATTTGGATTCAGGTGAAACGTTACAATCGCTACAAAATGCGATTCTGATGTAATTTGATTTTTAGTAGCGATTGCAATTTTGGTCTATTGCGATCGCCTCGAAGCGATTGAAATTTTGGTCCATTGCGATCGCCACGAAGCGATTGCAATTTTGGTCTATTGCGATCGCCTCGAAGCGATTGCAATGGTGTTTCACTTGAATTCGGCTCTAAGTCTTCTGAAACGTTGCCGCGCTAAGCGCAAAAGTGGTATATCTGCAATCGAGCTCAAACTGAGATATAACTCTTTAAAAGTTTTGCGCCTCCATTTATTTGATTCAGATGATACTTTTTCAGACTTCTTTTTAACTATTTCTCGTTCTTAAATGACCATATAATATTGTATTTAGGTAAAATAAGTCGCAAAGAGCCACCTGGTGGCAATAACTCATTTTTTTTAAAAAAGTGCAAATACGATTTTTGTGCTTAGCACGGTTAAAAAATATAAGAACAAATTGAAACTCTGTAGCTTCCAATAACCAAGAAAATACTCACAGAAGAAGCTATTAAATCAATTTTAAACTTGTAAATGCGTCAATCTAATGGGAACAAAAATAGATTTTTTTAGCATTCATTCATTTTTTCTTTTTTTAATTTTTAGTTTATTGCTCTTAAAAATGCCCACTTCTAGTACTGACAAACTCCTGTAATTCATTGAAACTTTAAAAAACTGTAATCCGTAACCATTTTCATGTATTAATTTTGCTCTCTGTGTATAACACCGTAAACATTGTTTATATATCTCCTCGTTCATGCGTTGTTTGCATTTATCCGGCGTTTTTATAAAATGACGATTCATTCATATTTATTTCAGTGCAGAAAGTATCGTTTATACGTTGCGAAACATCGGTTATACGTCGTTCTCCCACCCCCTGAAACAGAGTTGAATTTCGTGTTACTTTTATTGCATACATAACATTATTTAACCCACGCAACAAGAAAGGGGGGCTGTAAGTTTGACGTATCCGTCTGTGGCACTCTTGCGCTCAAACGAACGGACCGATTTTGAATTTTTTTTTTTTGGGTTTAAGAGTAGAGTTGATCGAGAGTGTTCCTAGCTAAGTCGCGTCTTCGCATGACATTAATTCTCGTAGATATTAGTAAAAAAACTTTAAAAGTTTTTTTGCGATATTTGAAGTGAAAACCTACTTGAAAATTTAAAATGATAATATCAAAAGAAAGAGAAAAAAATTCTGCGTCTAATAGAATTAGTTTGGAACTTCTATGTTAGATAGAACTAAGCATATTTAAAATACTGTTAAGCGTTGATTTGCGCGATTGAAAACCGATGTCATTGTTTGCTGACAAGGAAAGAAAACTCAATGATTTAAAATGTTTATTTGTTGCCCTTTTCTATTTGTTAGCAATTAAAATACTTGTAATTGATTTTTAACCGACTTCAACAAACGAGGAGGTTATACAATTCGTCGGAGAAATTTTTTTTTTTTTGTATGTTACAAGATTACTCGAAGACGCCTGGACCGATTTCGAAAATTCTTTTTTTGTTAGAAAGGTCTTTCCTTCCGATTGGTCCCATCCTCTCGTGGTCCGGGTTCGATAACAGGAACCTGCAGAAATCTTTCGAAAAAGAAATTGGGATCACAGTAATCGTAATAATGACCATTTTGAACGCCAGGCTTCTCTGGATTGCATAATGAAATTTCTTTCTATGATCTTTTTGAAAATTTTAAACCGAGTATCTTTCTATGTCCTGCTTTTTTCTCCTAAACTCCAACGAGCTGAAAGTCGTACCAGGTACTGATTGATTCGTAATATTTCAGGTTTTTTTAGTCTTAATTTACATACTGTTTGATAAAGGAATTCTGAAGAAAGTGAGGAAAATCTCCAAATTTTTGCTCAAATTTAAAGCGATTTGTCCTAAATGATTAGATATGAAATCCATTGTTACAGAACGTGATTGATATGAAACAGTTATTATAATGATCATGAAAATTTTTAATGAAGGCTTAACTGAAGCAAACATGAAACTCATTAGCGGGCCGCGTATGTAATACATCGTGAAATTTTATAAACTGCGAGAATCTAGTGTTGTTTTGAAATACAAATTAGTTGAAAAGCCGTTAATATTTAGCCTTTAATTAAACTAGTACACAAATAAATACCAGAGAATAACTAGGATTATTTTTTAGTGTCAATCGTTTAAAATTTTAGACGCGTTGATACTTTCTTTTTTTTCCTTACATAGTTTATTTTATGAAGCATTTACTTAAGAAAATTAGGTGAAGTTTTGCAAGGGAATCATTACCTACATTTACACTAAAAAGAATAAAATAAAAATATTTTTGAAAAAAAAAAATTGAACCGACTTCGGAACTTCACTCAGCAAATGCTCTAAAAAGTAAAAAATAATTTTATTCTTTGAACACCATCGATACTACATTTAAACATAAGTTTTGAAGTCGGCGCAAAAACTATAGGTAAAATGATGCTTACTGTATTTTGCCAACATTTTCAGAGAAATCATTGAAAATTGAGAGATGAATATTTGTACCATTACCTAAATATGTATTTTTCAATGAATGCGAATAAAGAACCTGGATTCATTTAAATTTATATTTATAGTTTCGAATGATTCTATTTAGCTTTTTTGCGCCGACTTCAAAACTTATGTTTAAATGTAGTATCGATGGTGTTCAAAGAATAAAATTATTTTTTACTTTTTAGAGCATTTGCTGAGTGAAGTTCCGAAGTCGGTTCAATTTTTTTTTGCAAAAATATTTTTATAGTATAAAAATTTATAAGGATTTTCAATTTTCCCTCTTCATTCTGCTTTTGCGACTAGCAAATTTTAATAGTAAGGGTTTTATTATTTTTCCTTTTCCAAGTTTACCATGCCCTCTCGGAAAAAATTCAATATATTTAAATTTAAAATGTTTTGTGACCAGTGAAGTTCGTTTTAATATGAGGTTGGCAATCGGGGTCGGGGTTTTTTAATTTTTAGTTTAATTGCAGGGTTTTTTTTGTGCACATAGCATTTCTATATTGCGTAAGAGAAAAACTCTGTGAAAATGAAAAGGATATTTGGGTGGATATATATTTTTGGTCTGTATCCTAATTTAGCGCAAGGAAAACTGCTCAGGGCATTTTTTACAACGAAGCAAAGGACCAGAAATTTCTATCGGAAATATATAAATTCAGTCGAATGCATAAATACAGCGACAGTGACAGTTAAACGTTCGAAATGTTTCAAGAACTGATTCCACCAATCCGTAGTTCTAAAAAATAGCTTCATTCGAAGTCGGTATAAAATGCTTTTCACAAAAAATCGTACAAAACGCCGCCACAGGGTAAACACACAGGATATTTCCGCCGCAGCTTTCGGAGTGTTATTTCTAGCGGAACTGTAGAAAATATTTCAACACCATATTAATTTAAAGTAAACAAAGCTAAACGCGTGAGCATTGCTTGTCATCGCCCTTTCATTGCCTTTTCCATCAAAGTCGGTGCTTTAAGTTGCCGAAAACTTTTCGGCTCTTGACATATCTCTCTCTTTCTGTTGATAGATGATTCATTTGCCTTGGGGCTTAGACGTTTACTGGACAAGTTGATTTGGGCAGGAGAAAGTATAGAAGGAGCGCAGGGTATTATAAAAGAATAAGTGTGATAAATACTTGGAAGATTTAGATAAAATACCGAAGTGCCCAAATAGACCAACAGTACTTTTTTCTTCGCTCTTTTTTCTCTTCGTTTTCGTTTTTTTTTTTTTTCAATTTCCTTTCTTTTTTAATTTTAACCACAAATCCAACGTGCCTGACTACGTTGGAAAGTCGTGGCAAGATGGCGACGGTAGTCGTATGAATTTGCAGAAACTTCTCAAATTGAAACCCTTGAGTCTGTTTATATTAGAAATTTTTTATAAATTTACTAAGCGTAGCATTTTAATTGTAGTGGTGCATCGCAAATTAGTTAGTCTTTTTTTTAATATACCCCTTGTTCGATTAAAACATTGTTTCCTTCGCTCGATAGGTACCTTCATAACATTGATTGTGATGTTTTTCTTTCTTTTTTTTTTGCGTGGGCAATTTTGCTGCATCCAAAAAAGAAATGGAAGTGAACGCGCTTAAATAACACACTTTAACAAGCTGTATAGTTATACATTTTCCACACCCTTCACTCTAGTTCACCAGCAGCATAACCCTGGAAGTAATTTCTGGCTGCGCTGTTTTGTGTGTGTGTTTGGGAGGAGAGGGGGTGGGGTGTGTGTAGAAACACATTTATTATTAAATTATTACGAATTCATATTTTATCATGAAAGCTATAATTCCTAAAAGCTTTCGCCAGAAAGAGTTGAGAGTTTCACCGTATTATTGCACTTAAACATTCTCGTCTGTTGCAAACTAAAACCGAATAAAATACTTCTTAGTCTTTATAAAGAATTCATTCAACCATCTAAAGATTTTCATCTCTTAAGCGTTCTACTTCACTTTTCTTAAAAATACGTTTCTCGGCTCTCAGAGAAATGCATATTTCCCTCTTCCAAAATGTATCATTTTTAGCATTGCGCATAAAAATAGATGCAGACGACCACTGAGGTTTTTTTTTTCTTGATCTGTACGGAGAGGAAGAGAAACTGTTTTATTCCCAATTTCGTATTCAAACAGCATGGCTGGAATGATGATTAAAAAATGAATTTATGTTACGAAAAATGTTTTATTCATGGGGACGTACTAAAAAGTTTTTACTTATTGCCATGATTTTTCGGAGCGCTTTGGACACGGAATGTCAAGTGGGTTTTGGGATTGACGTGGGCAGAGTAGGGGAAAGTGGAATTAAAGATTCTGAGAGTGTTTAGTTTGGAAGATTATCATTTAGGGCCGCGTATATTAAAAAACGAAATTGGTTTGTTTGCTGGTACAAATACTTGTCGTGTTTTCAACTCTTCCAGTGATTTGAAATTGCTTTTTAATGAAAATGAAACGACCATGTATTTATCTGCTTACCTACCTATTCTTATTCTTTATTTTTAAAGATATAGTAGAGTCTCGGTTTATCGAACATCCACTGTTCACCTTTGGAAGACAGTTTATAGAAATCCTTATGTATTGATTATTGACTTCTTTAGAATAGTGCTTTCTTTCACGAACTTTTAAATAGTATTTGAAAATTTTGACCATGTGACATCCTATAGTTTTGAAAATAAATTGGAAAAAAAATCTTTCAATACGATTTTTCTATCGTGTACTTTTCTAGTATTTAAAAATAGACATATTTAATATATTTGTTTTAACCTTAGGCAGGTGCATTTTCAGTGCATAACGTTGAAATCTAAAGACATTTTATAGTTTATAAATTTGATGAAACGTACACGTTCTGCATAACTTTAGGCAATATTTACAAGAAAAGAGAGAGAGAGAACACTTATATTTTTTATTCCAGCATCCTTAAGCCAAACAATGTATTTATTGTACTTGGACGGGGGGGGGGGGGGATTTTCGACTCTTTATCCCTTTGTTCTCCGCATCATCTGCCTTTCTCTACACTGCAAAAAAGGAACTGCTGTTTTTACATTACAATACTGGCAGCCGAGATTCCAATTTAAAACTGGAAATAAACTGTAAAACTAGCAATTTTACAGTTTCTTACTGTAAAGTTGGAAGTTTTACAGTTTATTGCCGTAAAATTTAGCAGCATTAAACTGCAAAAACAACATTATAATACTGGCAGCCGAGGTTCCAGTTTAACCCTCGTGGGTTCCTTGGGGTCATATGTGACCCCAATGCAATTTCTGTTTAATATATTTTGTTAATCAACCATTTGTTTTTAGTGGCATTTTGTGGCTTTTATTCTTCTAGTTTTCTATTCAAAATAATGCTATTATTGTGTTTTATTTTTCCCGAATTGCATTTTTTGCACATAAGACCCTTGGGGTCACTTCCCCAGAAGGCGAAAAAAAGAGGACGTTGCAACTTTTGTCCAAGAGAACTGGACAGAAAATGCATTGAAAAATGTCATAAGTGTTTGAAATTCACTTGCAAAAATCATGTTTTTTCAGATCTGTAACAGATGTAAATAAATCTACAGTTATCGTAAGTTTTGCTCTAAAATTATAATTTTAATTCATAAACTAAATTTTACTTTAATTGTATCTTTTTATTTTTTGTTTTTTTAGCATTAAAAAGTGTGTGAACTTAAATAATGCATGTAACATTCAATAATTATAATGAATTAATTAAAGGAAGCATTGGGGTCGTTTATGACCCCAAGGGCCTTGAGTGTAACTGAAATGGGAGGGACCCACGAGGGTTAAAACTAAAATATACGGTAATAAACTGTAAAACTAGCAATTTTACAGTTTATTACTGTAAAATAAGCAATTTTACATTTTTGTGCTGTAAAATTAGAACTTTTATAGTTTATTACTGTAAAATTAAAATTTTTTAGAGTTAATAACTATAAAATTAACTGTATTATCCGGTAAAAACAACATTTATTTTTTACAGCGTAGGACTCTCCAAAACCGATTTTGCTGTCAATAACCGCATCCTTTTAAAGATAACAAACCTTGTTGGCTTGCAGGAAGAAAGTTTTGTAAATGTGTTGTTTTGTTTTGCCATCATGGAGGGGCTATATGTAGAAACAACTCTCTACCCCGACAGCTAAAGAAGAGAGGACATGTGGAAGCGAAAGCTTTGATTCCTCGTAAAGTTGGAGCGAGCACGTAGCAATAACATCGTAAACTGTCAAAAAGTGGCTTAGGTATTTTCTCGGAATTTTCAGTGGTTATGTGGAAACAAGCAGTACTTTTTTTTTCTTGTTCTAGTCAGAAGGAAGGTCATGAATAAACTGTAAAAGATTTTTTTTTTCTAATTTCTGCTGAATTTTTAAATTACTTTGTTTTCGACCAATTTCTTATCTATCATGTTCCTTCATTTTGTAAACCGTTATTTCTTCGGTTATTTTAATGATTTTGGGGTAGGAAATTTTATAGGATGGAAATTTATAGGATGGGAAATTTTTTACGGTGGATTTTTTTTTCTTTAATAAAATGTGTATCTAATACAACATATTTTAATTAACTTAGGTACTTATGCTAATCTTATGTAATTGTATCGCATCGTAATTCATTAAAAAAATGCAGCAATAGTATCAGTCTCGCAGTTTTTGGATACTCCACCCCTCTTCTTTCACTCTAGACTAGGAATTCTGAATAGAAGCCACTATCTACCAGAATCATAAAAAATGGTAACCTCTTTTGTACGTTGGGTCTTGGGTGGTTATTTTGAGAAAAGTACATACGCAGCTCCCATAAAAGAAATAATATATTCTTTTTAATAATGTACGAAATTATGATACTCTACAAACAAATAAAAATGCAATAAACATATTTTTTTTTAATTTGTAGATACTAGCAAAGAACAAACGAAGGTTTAATTTGGCGTCAATTACCCTTACCTTACACTCGAAAAAGGGTATCTACTGTCTACGTCGGAGGTTAACTTATATCTTGACCACGGAAGGATGGTAGCGGTTTGTAGCGGAAACGGACCATTTCATTTTGTAATGTTAGAGTCAGCTAGATTACAGGAGCAGTAAAAACTAGACATTTTGCTTTTTCTCGCTGAGCCTATATGTCACAAAGTGAAGTGGTCCGTTTCCACTTACAGTTCATCCGCCATCTCCATGGTTTAAGCTATACCCCAGCAAGGGCGGATACAAGGGAGGGGCGATAGGGCGATCGCCCCTCCCTTGGGGGACTTTTCACTGATAGTTTTTCGACATTGAAGTTCCAAAAATATAATTTCATACGAGTTTTAATGAAGTTGGGGAAAGAAATTTTGGGGCTATCCCCTGGAAGTATTTCGAAGTTGAAATCCAAAACCTATACAATCAATATTTGTTAACCAGTATGCATAGTAAAAAGTAACAGAGACCAATCGCCCCTCCCTTGAAAAATTTCTGGATCCGCCCTTGTACCCGAGCAGCACTATACTGCCGTGCTGAGCGCGAAAGTGGTATATGTAGTCGAGCTTAAACTGAGATATAACTCTTTAAAGCTTAGCGCCATCATGTATTTGATTCATATGAAACTTTTTCAGAATTTTTTTTAAAAATATTTCCCGTTCTCAAATGACCATATAATATTGTATTTTGGTGAAATGAGGCACGAAGAGCCACCTGGTGGCAATAACTCAATTTTGTTAAAAAGTGTAGATACAACTTTTGTGCTTAGCGCGGCAGTATACTTCTCCAGAAATCCAAGAAAGTTTGTGCAGAAATCACTAATACATCCGCGGTCACTTTTCCACCGAAGAAAAGATCCGAATCGCGGAACATGGATGCCCGAAATTTTCCAGTTTAAGATTGAAAATTCCTGTCGGATAGAAGTTCTTTTCTTCGCTCCGGGAATACGACGATCCTTTCTTCTCCCTCCTATCGGTATTCGGATGGAATGCCGCCTCTACAGGGCCGCCTTATATTCACAATATTGCTTTCCGGATGCTTGCTCCCATATTGTCTTTCTCAAGAAAGAGATAAACTCAGCACCTTATGTATATCTATCTTTGTCTGGGAAGTGTGTGTGTGGGGGGGGGGGGGGGAGTAATGCCAACGGCTACGGAAGAAACTCGGTCCGATCGATTGACTCTCTGCCTCCCTCATCTCCGTTTCCTTCTCAGAGAGGTTCTAAAAATAACCCAGCAGTAAATAATCGAAGCCTTTTAAAAATAACGAGGCTTGTTCGTTTAGTGAGATCAATTTTCTATCTATATCGGCCCTCTTCTTTGTCAACTTAGGTGGCTCGCTTTTTTTTTTTGCCTTGCTCGTTATATGGGAATAAAGCCTCGCTGCAGGTGATGAAAGGGTTATTCTTGGAGGATGATAGGGGGGTATAAAAAGCTGAAAGGTGGCGGCAGTGTGTTGCAATAACCGGTGATAAAGGTACGAAACGACATTGTCGAAGTTCTCCTCTTTCTCTTCCTTTTCCTTTTTTAAGAGGGAATCATTTTTTTTCTTTTTTTATTAAAAGCATAAATATAGTTACTTACACCGTCTAACAGGTATATTTTGAAAAATTGCTCTGAGATACATCAAATACATCATAAAGCGACGCCTAGTTTACTTCGGAGAATGTAAATGGTGACGATAACTTGAGGGCTCTGGATCCTTAGTCTTTGTTTAGTACGTAAGAAATCTCTTTTTATGTGGTGAAGTTTGTTTTTTCTTTCATGCTGGGTAGAAGTTAAGGCGCTGAACCATGGACATCAACTTAATACTCAAAGTACAATCTAATCTGGTTTTAGCAAAGTCCGTTAAAGCCAAAATCTCGCTTTAGCGCAGATTTTGGTAAAGCCTAACTCAAATTACTGTATGCATTTCATCCGTATATCAAAATTTCGTTGCAGCTAAATGATATCTCTGGTCCCTTGGACTTCGTTAAAAAGCGATTCGCCCTTATCAAACTTTATAGTTTTGACCATAGACGCGCTGATTTTTTTTTTGATTGAATTTCAATTTAAAACTTGGTAATTTCAATTTTTGTTGGAATACTACTTTGACTTAGTCTACGTGCTTGAAAAGACAGAAATCTATTACAAAACTCTTAACTCTTTTGATCATTCTAAAGATAGCACAATATTTATCCATTTTCGCTAATTATTGTTTATTATTATTATTATTATTACCATTATTATTTATTTGTTTATTTATTTTTTGTTGATCATGAAACTTTCATTACAGTCGGTTTTTATCGGATTCGTCAAGTTTGTACTCACAGAAAGTGTGCATAAATTAAATTGATTTCAATACTTGTTGATCGTCCACAATGATGTCAATCTTTGAGAGGAGATGGGGGTGGGGTGTCGTGTAGTTGTGGCAGCTTGTGGGAGGGGTAACAATAGTTCTGTATTCACACTTTTTTTAAAAAAATCACTTTGTTAAAGGTGGGAGGGAGATCAAATTTGTTGAAAAAAAGTTTGCCATCATTTATGGACAACCCCTAACCCTATCGTTGGATCTTTGGCAACGTGCCACCTGTGAGCATTTATCTTTTGTTCCATAATCACGTTCTTCAAAACTGACTTTAAGTTTAATACCACGGTCATGCTTGTGGATTTACATATCGATATTAAAATCAAATAAACGTGGTAATAAAATAACATTCATAGTGCTATAAAACGAACTCCGAAGTACGTGTCAATACTTTCATAACAGATGGAGTGTCGATATTTTCTCATTTGCACACATTCCATTGTTGGTATCTCTTGTTATTATTACTTTTTGATGAAAGCCCAAAGTTCATGTTTCCATCCATTCTTTCAGAAGTACATATTTTTGAGTTATTGAACGATCTATGATTGCTTGTTATTTTCAGTCTAGTGAAGCTGATGTTCTGCTGAGTTTTCATTAGCTGAGTTTTGAAATTTAAAACATAAAATTTAAGTCAAACGTAATTTAAAACATTGTCCGTCCAAAGTCGGAGAATCAAGACCCATTAACTTTTGAGGTTTCGAACTATTACTTTTGACACTACTCGGCAA
The DNA here is from genome assembly GCA_038373865.1 of Uloborus plumipes. Classification (NCBI taxonomy): domain Eukaryota; kingdom Metazoa; phylum Arthropoda; class Arachnida; order Araneae; family Uloboridae; genus Uloborus; species Uloborus plumipes. Next base: position 245,227 of record JAXGGA010000256.1, read on the forward strand.
AATATGACTTCACGAGAATCCAGCAACGAATGTTTAAAAACTGGATTGTTTAATGAGTGATTCCGTTATGTGCAGAAAATGTTCCGAAAGAGTTGTATAAAAACGGGTATGGAGGTCTGGGCGGTTTTAGCGAGCTCAATTCTATATGTGTTGATGTTGTTAATAGAGATTTTTTTTTCCTATCTAGTAATTTCTGATTGCAAAATATTGAATCTGTCAAAAACAAAATAATTTAAACATTTGATTAAAGAGTAATTCGTACCTTTCTGTTTCGAGCGGCTATCTATGTCAGTGCAGATTGAAGTAAACGCCATGACCTGGTGAGCACTCTTAACGATATCTTGCCAAGTTTTCTATCACCAACTGTTTATTGCCAACAGGGTGATATGTCGCCAAATTTATAACTAAGTTGGTGCTAAAGATAAGATGCTGAATCCAGTGTCAATGTAAAAATGTACGAAGTATATTTGCATATGAGTTATTCCGACGAAAAGGGTATAAATCATGTCCGAGACTTTAGAATTTTTTAAAATCAATTTTAATAACTACCACGCATTAAGTGTATTTTTTATTGGTTCTCCATTTAATTTTGTGCCATCAAGTATCAATTGATTAGGTATAATCCATTTAGAAATGACACACAAAAAAACTTTGTCAGAAGAAGGAGAAAATGACGTGTCCCAGCTTCAAATTGCTAGAATTTTAAATGTGATTTAAAATTAAACTGAAATGTAACAACAAAATAAATTTCACTGCACTGCACAAAAGATGCTTCTGACACCATTTCTGCAGGTTATTACGCAAATGAAAAAAAAAAATTCCCCAAAAAACACTTATTTATCCATGTCCCTAGATTTTCTATGTTTCGAATTGTCCACTCTGTTATATGCCTTTTGGAAGTAAAATAAACAATTGCATTCAATCTGATATATTTTTTAAAAATATAGGTAGTATAACTGCCGTGATTAGCTTGCTACATTGAATTGTGTAGTCACCAACCAGGGTGAGCGTGATTCTTTTCTTATGATCGTTAATTAGAACTGTTGGATGTCCACTCTGTTAGAGCCGATTTCATGATGAAAAAAATGGATTTTTTTCTTCAAATTGCAGACAGACTTACAGTTTTAGGCTGTTTATTACACTTTATGTTTGTTCTGTGATTCTAAATTTTCTTTGTGATTATACAGATATTTTTAAAGGCTTATTTGTCCACTCTGTTATATGTCCACTCTGTTAAACAAAGTGATCAAAATGTTTAAAATCCTTTCATAAATGAGTCATGTACTAGTTATTTACACTTCATTATACACAAATAAATGAAAACTCAATAAAAAAATATAATTAGTTGTCGGAAATTATTTAAATTGATAATCTTAAGTAAAGAGTTTCAGACATGATTTGTACCATTTTCGTCGGAATGACCCATATTCGTAAACATTTTTCAGCATGTATATAAAATTATATATTTTTTTGTGTAAACGTGTACAATATATTTGCATGTGCATTCAGTCTTCTTTGTAACAAGTAAGTAGAGTTTGTAAGAAGATATCAAAGCTAAAATATATACGGCGCATGAAATCATATTTAGAACTGGCTACTGGTTCATAAAATCGCTAACCTTTATAAACTTTAATCTTCCAAAAATAAACGCCTCCGCGTTTTGTCAACAGAGTTAAATCTCCATTGAAGGCCAGGGAAATCAATTTCTGTAAAGTAGCTTTTTAGAATGGAAGCAATAAGCTCCGCGAATTTTGAGAAAATACGTTTTTGATTCCTTTCGCAATATTTCTTCCATATGATGAACCCGAAATAGCATCGCAACACCTGTTAGTGAAGTGTATTCACTTCCTAATGCCGTTCCAGGCAGATATTTCAAAAGCGACTTCTAAATAAAGCGTCTGGAATATATTACGCTGAACTGAAGTACCGAGTATAAAGAAATGTTTTCCGCTTAAGTTGATTTTTTTAAATAAATGATTGGATGCATCTTTTACTATTGTTCTGTTTTTATGTAAAGTACTTCTAAATTTAGTTTCACCACTAATCGCAAAACGGCAGCATCTTTGTCTTAGATTTTCAGTCAACATCTCTAGCTGTTACTAATTAAATGAAAAGCCCCGTCCTATCACTTACGGATTCGCTATCGTTTATCCCATCAGAGACAATGATTTTCTCCATGGTTGGTTGGTTTTATTGAATTTTATGGCGCAAGAGCCTTGATAAACTATACGAGGTGCAAAGTTCTAAGGCCTCCGGTTTGTTTTCTCGAGACTGAAAAGAAATGTAAACATGTGCATTGTTTTAAAATGAACGTGCGTCTTAATACTTCACAGAGCTGGCAGCACAGTACGACAGATAGAATTGTAGCAGCAGCGTCGAGAATGAAAGCTGTTTTAGATAAAATGGCTACGTTTACCTTACTAGAACAGCGTGCAAGCATTCGTTGTCTGAATTTGCGTGGTGTGACACGTGTTGTTCTCATGCTCCCTGCTCACCTGACCTAGCTTCTAGTGACTTTTGGTTGTTTCCAACAATGAAAGACACTCTTCGTGGCCACACATTTACCAGCCGTGCTGCTATTGCTTCAACAAATTTCAAGTGGTCAAAACAGACTCCTAAAGAAACCTTCGCCGCGGCCATGGAATCATGGCGTCGACGTTGTGAAAAGTGTGTACGTCTGCAGGAAGTTGCATCAGTTTGATAGTTTTTGGGTGAGTAGTTTGTTAGCAAAAAAAAAAAAAATAAATAAATAAATAAATAAATAAATAAATAAATAAAAATGGAGGCCTTAGAATTTGAATGCATCTTGTAAAGCAACGCCAACGACTTTTGTACCTGTATCTGTCGAATTGACACCAACGTACGTAATGCTCATAATAACTTTGATATTTTACGGCGTAAAAAAAGCAATGTTTTGAAAGACAATTGAGGATGTGGGGGGGGGGGGGGGGGTGAAGTGTATGCTGTATCAAGTTCGCTTAAAATGGTTAAATCTTCGTCGGAAAAAAGCTTCTCATGACTGTTAAGCAGTCTACATTGGACTATGCTAGTGTAAGGGTCTAACATGGTTTTTTTTTTCGTCATAGCCTATACCTCGTTTCAATTGCTTGCTTTTTACTGCACTTTAAAGTAATAAAGGAATTCTTATTGTGAATGCTTAAACATGCAGTGATAATACTTGAAAATATTATGTTGTTGCGAAATGCACGTAGTTTAAATGTTGTAACAAGTTATACATTTGGAATATCAAGTTTAAACAAGTTCATTTAAAAAGGCTATAAACACGCTTTTTCAAAAAAAAAAAAAAAAAAAGAAAAGAAAAAAGAAGAAGAAAACGTGCGTGTGTGTACATATTTTCTTTTCTTAAAGTATATATCCTTTTCGTCTATGTATGTTTGAATATGTATTGAAGTATTTTTTTCTTGCTTAAAGTCTGAGCATTTTCGGTTACAAGACCTGCACTACCCCATTCTTATCAAAATTTAAAATGGATTGATACTTCTGCTTGTATTGAGCTTTTTTTTACCGTGTTAGATCGACATTAAAAAAAAAAAAAAAAAAAACTCTTTTTGACCTAGATTCTATAAAAACATTTTTTTATTTAGTTTTTCAAAACAAGTAATCTAGTCTTTTAGAATAAGCAGGAAACTTATCTTCCATGGCAAGCACCATCTTTCTTATTTCATGAATAGTCATCAAACTGTCGCCCAAGAGGGTATCGTCTCTGGTTTTTCGTTGCGGTATGCTGAGCAGTTATTGAGCATTACGTTTTATTCAACTGGCAAGCTATTTCAATTTTTCTTGATGATCTCAATTATGTTTGGATTGCAGCAGCAGCTGTCTTCAATTGTATCGTTTAAAATTTCTTGCCGTATATTACTGTTGCAATACGCTTTAATATCTTAAAAGGTTTTAAGATCATCTTCAGGAGAAAGAGGGAGTATCAGTTTTAGCACTGTCCTATGAATGATTTTTATTGAAACATACAAAAGTTAAGTAGCTTCGATAGAGTAGATGCTTTCCATGCTCCAGCGGTCTAGTTGTAAAAATATTTCTGTCAAAGCCAAAAGTATTTTTTTTTTCCTCAATGTTTGTTCAATGTAGTGTAAAGCAAATTATTGCACTCATGAGAAATGTCATCAGAAAAACTGCAAAAAATGAACTGTTGTTTTTACTGTATAATACTAGCAGCCGCAGTTCCAATTTGAACTGTAAAATGCACAGTAATAAATTGTAAAATTAGCAATTTTACAGTTTCTTACTGTAAAATTTATTAATAATATATAATTAATATTTTAGTTTATTGCCGTAAAATTTAGCTGTATTATGCTGTAAAAACAACAGTATAATACTGGCAGCAGAGGCTTCAGTTTAAAACTGTAAAATCAACGGTAAGTAACTATAAAATTAGCAATTTTACAGTTTATTACTATAAAATTAGAGATTTTTGCAGTTTACTGTAAAAACAACACCGTAAAACTTTATTACTGTAAAAACAACCCCCCTTGTAGCACAAAAAACGTTTAAACGTTTTATAAACGTTTCTAAGCCGTTGTCACAACGTTAATAACCATTTTACAACCTTTAAAAAACGTTTCTAAGCCGTTGTCACAACGTTAATAACCATTTTACAACCTTTAAAAAACGTAGTGTGCGACTTGGGACACACTGTAAAAACAACATTCATTTTTTACTGTGTAGCTGATGTTTGCAGGGTTATGCATGGTTGCGATCTTGTGTTCTGTATATCGAAAAAGATCAGTTTTCACATCACTTGTCTATTTCATTCTTTTATCACTAATCTAAAAGTTACTGCAAAAAATTACGTGGTGTAAAAACATGGAAATGATGGATATTTTTACTCAGTTAGGGGCACATGTATAAAATGGAGAATAATTTGTTTGTTGCTTGCTTTTTGTCTTGCTGACAAGATTCTTCTCTGGAATTTGATCGATAAATTAAGAGAGATGAGGGTTCAGTCTATGTAAATAAATGAAGTACGCACAATAACTGTTGTTGCTGCCTATAGAAAATTGATGGACTAATGGGAGACCATTGTGTGAAATGAAGTCTAGTAAAAATGGTAGTTAAGTACCGTCATTTTCGAACAGTTAATTGTAAAATAATTTAATGTTCTGAAACTATAGTTTGTTCAAAAGATTGTTTCAATTCCCTGTGCTAAGCTCAATAAATACTATACATTAGGAATACTTTTATGGGAAACATCAGATAAAACTGCTGGTAAAATTAAATGTGTAACTAAGCCATCGTTGAGTAATATTTATAATAATGAATTTTTTAAGTAATGTTTTCCACACTCTTACTTAGTCAATAAGCTAAATTAATGTTCATACGTTCTGTAAAGAAAAGCTAAAATATGTATATTAATCTGAAGGAGTTACAGAACCTTTTAAACAATTTTCTTTAGTTTGCGTGCAAAGCGTAATTCTTTGAAACTTTTGTTTTTGCATTTATTCAACAATCAATAATTTATTTTCAAACATTAAATATTTTGCTCACGTGTTTTGAAAATTTGAAAAATTTAAGAATATTTTAATTTTTTTAAAAACCCTTTTTTTACCGTCTTTTTTGTTTTTGCACTTATTTCGAAATTTCTTTTTTTCTAAATGATCACAAAAATTACCTCTAAAAATCTGTGCATTCATTTTCTTATATAAAGTTTTACTTTTCCATTAGAATACATAGCGTGCATGCCCTAAAGTCACTCATAACTTTTTAAATAATTGAGCAAGAGCAATGCTATTTTTCCAAGTGTTTTAAATAACTTTTACTTTTCAAATAAGCAATAAATTTTTTTTTTTTGGTTATTTGGTCATTTTTAAGGTACTGTGACCCCTTAACTGTAGAAAGTAATTAATAGTAATAATTGCTGCCCTATAGTTAGTTTCGAGTTAACAAACGAATTTCTATTTTATTTTTTTTCCTCGTCTTCAAACTTATGTAAAATTTGAAAAAAAAAAAAAAAAAAAAAAGAGTATTTCTTCGATTTCGCGTTGTTGAAAGAATTTAAAACAAAATCAGTAAAATAAGAACTAAAACGCATTTTTGAATGAAACGTTGCCAGTATTTGCTTCCAGGACATCATTTAGGAAATTTTAGAATCGATTTAAAGGGTGTGAAATTGTCTAGAGTTCGAACAATCAACCGCTAACTCCAATCTTAAATATAAATAATACAAAAAAATAACATCCTATTTTCAAAATCTGTTTTTAAAAAAACTTTGGGGGAAAAATAAATTACATGCTTCGTCAAATCGTAAAATGGGGCTTCAACTCTTTTTTATTTTCTTTTTTCGGAATTTCTTCATTTGTGCTATTCCAACGAATCTACCGAGTAAAAATAATTTTCCGTAATTGTAATGTATTATTTGTAATCACTGCTACAAACCTTATTGGAAATGTTTTTACCATACGCAATTGCTCAAGTTGTGGAGGTCCTCTTTGTCTTAATGTTATGTTCCTTTAGATAGATTGTGACTTTATTGCATACTAGCGGTACCTGCATGGCTTTGCATGTGGTGTAAAATTAAAAGTTCATTTGTCAAATAATTGATATTGCAGAAAGAATCCCCTATTTTAGTTATAATTCAACAGTAATTTCTTAAAAGTATGATATATATGAAAATAAGCCAAAAGTGAAAATAAGAACAATTTTGTTGCTTAAAGAAACCAACAGAAATCTCACCAAGTTTAAAAGAAGAAGAGAGTTTTCTTTCCTAAATTCAAAAACAAAATAGTACATTTTCTGAAATGAAACACTTTAGAAAGAACGTTGCAATATCGCAATTTATATGATATTTTTACAATTTACCGACTTTTAATTCCTTAAAAACTGAAAAAATAAAAACAGATGATTTTTTCCAACAGTTAAATAACTTATTTTAATAAGACTAAGAATTTGGATTGCTACGAAAACAAATACATTTTGAAAATTCTTAAGGGAAAATGAAGGAAACAAAAAAAGGTATAAAAACGTAACCATGGTAACGACATGAAAAGTTAATTTCCATTGTGATAAAAACATTTATTTCATCTTTATTTTCAAATTTATTCTCGAGCTTAACCATTGTAGAATCGTTTGGCTTACTTCGCTCAAGTCAAACCTTGAATTTCCGGGATTCTAACAACAATTATTACAGCTCTTCTAATGCTCACAAAAACTTTTAATTGATATCATTTTTAGCACAAAATTTCAAGCTTCCGAATGACATAAGACTTGAAAATGTGTATGAAATATTTCTTCCCCATTTTATTGAATTTGTATGAAAAATGAGCTAAGAATTAGAATAGAAAAAGAACGAAATAGAATTTTCGAATAAACGCTTCGAGACGCACACACCCATGCTACGAACTAATTTTGTACCAAATTTTAAGAAAATCGATCGAACGGTTTTGGCGCTACGCGGACAGACCCACTTTCCAGCTTTATTATTAGTAGAGAATAATTTCTTTTCCCGCACACTTCGATCACGATTTGTGAAGTAATTTCAGCCTGGAGACGGTGGAATACGCGAGATTTCAAAGCATACTCGGAGAATGTTGTGCGTGTTTGTGTGTCTATTTTTCTTAGTACATTATTTATCAAATGTTCAACGAAACCTTTTTTTTTACGAGAACTAATGTCGGTATTAAAAAAAGTAACGGAACGATTGTACTATTGTCTGCTTGGGTCTTCGTTTAAGTCAAAAAACTCGTTTGACTTTTGCCATTTCGTTGTAAATTCATTAAAAAAAAATTTTACTAAAAAAAATCTTCTGGCAGAGAAAGAGTGATTTTTGTTTTTTCTTTGTATGTTGTGTCTGATTGGGCTGAAGCAATCGAAACCTTTAAAAAAAAAAAAAAAAAAAAAAAAAAAAAAAAAAAAAAAAAAAAAAAAAAAATTTCACTAAACCTTCGGTCAAAACTAACGAATAAATCGCCAATTCGGCGAAGAAGTAATGAAAATGGCAAATGTGAACGATGAAAAAGCAACCCTACTTATTTGACTCCAGCTATCAGTTCTCTTAAAATAGAGAACGGATTTTTTTCTTCATTTTTTTTTTAAACTAAACACAGATTCAAATAATGAGATGCATGCGCAACAAAAAATTCCGAATTTTTATTCAAGTATCATCCTAAAACATACCAGGTCGTGTTAATCTTCCACACACTGTCCGCTCGAGCTTATCCCGTGTTATTACAGGAGTTATGTTCCATGGAATCTTTGTATCACTTTTAAAACAACCGTGAATAAAAAACGAACAAAATCCAATTTACTCTAAAGTAAGTTTTGCGTCTGGAGTAATCCTTTAGTTAAGTACAAGTCAATATAGTTAAGCAGTCACGCCATGGATGTACTCTCTCTTCAAAATTAACTCTTCCCATTCAATAGATGGCAATTTCTTTGCGCGCTCAACCTCCGGCGCCCAGCCCACCACCATCCCCTTTTCCCATTCTGCGAAATCTTTTATGGAACGTTGCTATTTAAAGATTCTCTCTAAATAAAAACTTCGTTTCACTAATGAAACGGTAACTCCAGATTGAAGAACTAGTAACGACTTGGATTCCTTCAGTGTATTGATTTTTCCCGTTTTTTTTAATGCTTTTTCCCTAAGAGAGGAGTGTTTTCTTTAGGAATGCAGATTTCTTTTCGATTTTTTTTTCTCTTATCGTTTTATTGTATTTGTCTTGGGGGGGAGAGAGAGAGGGTGTGTTGCATACTGTTTAATCGAAAACTGTGCCCGCCACCCCCACCGCTTTTAATCATAACTTTATTTTTCTCTCCAATCATTTTGAAGGCTTGAGGATTTTTCTTCATTTAATTTCCTCTTTATTCTGATCTTTCCGGTGTTTTGGAAACAAAGAAATAAATGAGGTTTTCTGGAGGTTTTTTTTTGCTGTTTATCTTTTTATCCCCTCCCAGCTGTTTCCGAAAACTCTAAATTGTATTTAGAATGGATACGCTTTTCTTCACTTCGTATATTTATGTGGTATGTATTTTTAATTTTTTGATCATAAATTTTTATCGATGGACTTATTTTTTTTAAATTTAAGACCAGCTTGGCATAGTAATGTGACAGTGACAGAATAGGTGCTAACTCACATCAATCAAGTCAATTTGACAGGAGTCAAGTTCCAAGAATTAAAAAATTTTGCCCCTAATAATATTTAAGTTAAAGAAAAACAATGCTATTGATTTTAAATTACACGCATTATTAAATTTTCTTTTAAAAAGGGCACTTTTCTTTTTTGTTACACTGATCTTTTTTTTTCATTTTGTTCGTTCTTCCATATATCACTGACCATTAGAAATTGTTAATTGTGTCTGACATAAGTTGTTTAATGCATATTGACTTTATTTTTATCAGCAATTATTCTCAACTTGGGGGACGTAGAAAATGTTCTAGGGATGTGCAACTGTTTCTAAAAAATCAAACTGAAAATATAATTCAACTTCGCAGAGATGGCCTATGACTCCTCCTTTTTTCAGGATTGTCCATTTTTAGGAAGGGGTGATACGCAGATGAAAGTGGAGGAATGGTATTCACAATTGATGGGGGAATTTGAATGGGTAGAAATTCAACCTATTTTAAGGAATGGACTCGTTTTCTCATTTGATTGACACCGGCCATCTCGTCGCGGTTGAATTATAGCTCTATTTTACTAAATGTTGTGGTCACGTGTAAATGTTTCGATGCTATATTATGTTTGGTGTGGACTCTGTACATCTATATTTTTAGCATAAGTATACCTAAAATTAAAATAGTGAGAAAGTTAAGTGTTTAGTGAGAAAGTTAGTGCATTGGAAGTACCTTGAAGTGCGCTTTGTCAAAGTCATAACCTAATATTCAAAAACGTGTCAAGGTCGAACAGTGGCAGCCCTGTATCGATAATGCCTTCATATGTTAATTTTTTAAAAATAAAATGAACACTATTTTGAGCTCTGGGAAGTAAAAGGAATGAATACACATGCAAATTTTCATTAAAATCAAAAATGGTGATGCAACAACTTTTTTGAAAATTTGTTGATTTAAAATGAAATGACCCATATAGAATCGTTTAACTCTTCATCAGTTGAAGCGAGGGTGGATCCAGAAATTTTTCATGGAATTGATTTTATTACTTACTTTTTACTATGTAAACTGGTTTACAAATATTGATCACATAGGTTTCGGACTTAAATTTCGAAACATTTCGAGGGAGAGCCCAAACTTCCTTCCTTCAACTTCTCTTCCTTCAACTAGTCTTCCTTCAAAACTCTTTTAAAATGAAGTTTTTTGAACTTCAATATTAAAAATGTTCTGATGGAGGGGCCTCAAGAGAGGGGCAATCGCCCCTCCCTTGTATCTATGTCTACTAGTTACCTATTGAAGTGCCTCTTATCGGGTCCAACCCATAATATTCTTTTACCTTTATTTCAATGTTATCTTCTGCAACAAAGAACATCGGGTGTCATTGGCTGTGTCTCATAGCTCGTAAAGAAACCGTCCTGCGCTTACGATCTGATTGCTGATGTCATGCAACTGTGATGCAGCGAAAAAAAAAAAAAACCCTTATTAGTACATTGAAGAATCTTTTGACATCGCTGCTGAATATTGAAACACAAATATAACCACTGACATTTCCAAAACGACAGGTGCTCGTCTATCTCGCTGTATTACGTCTAACTATACTTTCAAGAATTTGAATTTTAAATTTCCTGATCACTTAACCTTCCTCTCCCTTAATTAGGCCACGCCCATGAGTCAAACCTTAATGCCCGCTGAACGATCCCTTCGTGTCATTTGCGTATCGCGTGATGGCGACGGAGTACATTATTGAAGGGGATGTCAAGGGCGTCATATAACGAACGAGAGGTACACGAATTCATCACGTTTAGACACATAGTCGACTATCCACTTTTTATTCTGTGATACATTCTGGCAGATTCCAATCTTTTTTTCCAGCCAAGATCGTTAATAGACTTATTATTTTTTTTTTTTTTTGTCTTATCTGGTTTTATTTCTGTATTTATACTACAAGTATAATCTGTTTTGTGCTCTTCGTTATCTTTCTGATACGTTTTTATTAGTTTCACAAGTGGGTTTGTTTGTTCGTATGTATGTATGTAACTCTGAATAGAAAGTAAAATTCAAGTTCTTTACAAACATAAAAGTAATATATTCAATACTATTATTAATACAAAAGGCCAAACTATATTATTGCATGTTGAGTTGTTTGTATGTAACTCTGAATAAAAGATAAAATTCGCGTTCTTTGCAAATATAAAAGTAATACAGTCGACGCTCGATATAACGACCATCTCTGTTCATTAGAATAAGGTCCTTATAATGAGTGGTCGCTATAAGAAGTAGAATACGGTCTTTGGAGTAATTTATAGAGATAAAGTTGGTAAGTTTCATACTGGTCGTCATAATGGAATGTTCTTTGTAATTGGGTGGTCGTTATAACGAGCGTCGACTGTATATTTAATACTATTATTGATACTAAAGGCTAAACTATATTACATGTTGATGCATGTTAAGTGCATGTAAACTTAGCGGATATTCAAAAGTTTTGAAAATCAGAGGGAAATTTATTAGAGTATCATGAAATATAGTTTAACCTTTAATAATAATGATAGTATTAAGTATATTATTCTTAATACTGTACTTAAGGCTATCCAAATACTTATCAGGTAGTTTGATTAACTCTAAAAGCGTATTTTGTAGTTTTTTAAACTATATTTAATTTTGTTTCTTATCTGGTTTTATTTCTGTATTTATACTACAAGTATAGTCTGTCTAGTGCTCTTCATTATCTTTTTCCATACACTAATTCTGCTACATATTTTTTATCTGTCTTTATGTTTAAACCTTCGTTTTTGAACATATTTGCTTGAAAGAACTGAAGTGCATTAAACTTTTCGAGATAACGTTTTTATCGATGTTATCATTCGATTGTGTTACCAATGTTATCATTTGCTATTTAATTTCATCTTTGTAGGTGTTTTTTCTTAAACAAACGCGATTTTAATCAATAAATTATAATGGTATATCGTTTAATAGTTTCGCCGCACAGAAATTCAACAGCTTTTTATTGTTTCTTTTTAATACGCTTTTATTAGTTTCACATGTGAGTTTGGCAGTATGTATGTAACTCTGAATCAAAGAGAAAATTCACGTTCTTTACAAATATAAAAGTAATGTATTTAATACTATTATTAATACTGAAAGCTAAACTATTACATGATGATGTAGTATAAGTCATCTCCCTCCCCGAAGCAGCACAATCAGCAAATTGGGGACATTCGCATTTTGAGTTTCTCACACAGGTCACTTAGTTTCTTTCCGCTTTTCCGTCAAAATAATTAAATATAGTTTAAAAAAAGCAAAAAATACGCTTTTAGAGATAATCAAACTAATTTAAGTTGTAGGATAGTGTTAAGTATAATATACTTAATACTATCATTAATACAAAGGTGTTAACTATATTTTCAAAACTATTGAATATTCACTAAGTTTACATTCACGTCAAACATGTATTACAGTTTAGCCTTTAGTTTTAATTATAGTACTAAATGTATTACTTTTTTATTTGCAAAGAACGTGAATTTTATCTTTTATTCAGAGTTACTTCCAAACAACTGAAACACTTAGAATATATCAACATGAAAAACAGTTTGCCTTTAGTATTAAATATTACTTTGCCGGCCACCTTGTCTAGTGGTCAAAGCAGTCTGCCACGGATGGTGTGGTTCTGGGTTCGATTCCGGCTTGGGCATGGATGTGCTTTCTCTCTCTCCTGTCCTTGTCCTTTCTTTGTGTGAATGTGTTACACTGTGGAAGTCGGGCTTCACACCAAATTACGGTACAGTTTCAAAAGTGAAGCAGTGCATCCCAAATTGCCAGCCTGGCTGCCACACGATAAAAAAAAAAGAATATATATATATATATATATATATATATATATATATATATATATATATATATATATATATATATATATATATATATATATATATATATATATATATATATATATATCAGGGTTCAATCTACAGAGGAATTAGGTCCGTTAAAGGACCCTTCACAAAATTCAGTCCCTCAAAAATGGACCTTTCAGAAAAATAACACTCGAAAACTGACTCTTCACAGAAATCCGACTTTAAAGAATGATCGGGGATATTTCTTGCCGTAACTATTTTTCACAAAATTACGAATTAGTTTCCACATAATTCCAAACTATTTTCACAAAATTCTAAAAACAGGACCTTGATCAAATATCCTGGATTGACCCCTGTATATATATATATATATATATATATATATATATATATATATATATATATATATATAACTTTTATATTTGTAAAGAACATGAATTTTGTCTTTTATTCAGACTTACATACATACAAACAAACAAACAAACAAACATGTGAAACTAATAAAACCGTTTTTAAAATTCAGCCTGTTTCTGGAGCTCCACTTGACATGACGTCCTATCGATCAAAGCTAATAGCGACGTCTGTGATCCTAAACACTCCTTCATCAAAACCCTCTTTTCCGAGACTCAATCGGCTGAGAAAATATCTTTAAATCGGACGTTATGCAACGTCGTTACGGCCTGCCCCTGTTTTGGGAGATGGAAGCCGGCCAAAGCGGCTTTGAAAAAAGACGGCGCTTTTCGGCCCGAATTCGAGAATAATGGGGAGGGGATGTCCATAAATTACGGTGGAATGTCTTTTCGATCGGGCGGCGGCGTGTTTCTCCTGCTATGGATCTTGTTTGGCTGTCGAGATTGAGTTTACACTATAAAAAAATAATGTTTTTACTTCCTTTTACGTAGTAAAGGAAGTATTGTGCTCACGAAAAAAATTTCATTCAAATTTCGGTCTAAATTTTCTTTGCTCACCCCCGAATGAATGTCGCGTAGTTTTTACGACCTATCAGCACGTGCATATGTACCTAACAACATACAAACAGCCGAAAAATCAATTTCGACCACCCCCGAGTAAATTACGACGAGTTTTCTCGTGACGTCTGTGTGTACGTATGTGCGTATGCATGTCGCATAACTCAAAAACTATATGCCGTGGAAACTTCTAGCTTGGTATGTAGGCTCTGAGAGGGGTCTAGTTGTGCACCTCCCCTTGTGATTGCATTCGAATGTTCCCAAGGGAGTCTTTTACACCTTGTTTGGGGTAAATCAATGTTAATTTCAATACAGACTCAAGTGATATGAATTGGCGCGATCACTTGGCGACATATCACTAAGTTGGCGACAAATTTGGCGAAAAAATTATTTTTTGAATTTGGGTTCAACTTGGTGCTATTGTCGATATTTTGCGAAAAATTCACTGAATGATATTAAAATCACCACTATATTTAGAAAATTAACCATTGTAAAATATTTTTTGCATTGTTTTGGTGCAGATTAGGGGAGTAAATATTTGAATTGTTACCTTGCTCACTCCAAGCACTTTTTTTAACACTTAAGGCAACTACTAAGAAATTTACACGTAAAAGGAAGTAGTGTGGGGTCCATACCAGATTTTTTCTACAGTATAATACTAATTTCATAGTAGTAATTTGTAAAATTTTCTAATTTTACAGTAATAAACTAAAATTTCTTCTTTTGCAGTACGAAACTGCAAAACTGCTCATTTTACAGTATTAAACTGTAAAATTGCTAATTTTACAGTTAATTACCCTGCATTTTACAGTTTTAAACTGGAACATCTGTTGCCAGTGTTATGCTGCTGTTTTTACAGTATAATATTGCTAAATATTACAGCAATAAACTAAAATTTCTAGCTTTACAGTAAGAAACTGTAAAACTGCTAGTTTTGCAGTTTATTACTGTGAATTTTACAGTGTTAAATTGGAACCTCGACTGCCAGTATTAAACTAAAAACAACAGTTCGCTTTTTGCTGTGTAGGTAAAAGTGTTAGGTAAAAAAATCCGTTGTTTAAAGAAACTCTAGGGCTATACTCTTATTAGTGTATTGACCACAGCAGTGGTGTGTCTCAAAAAAATTGGAAAAACGTAAGTTGTTGAGTCAAAATTTTAGTTTATAGCTCATGCTTGCCACAATACGGGAAAAAAGATAGTGTGCATAACTGAAGCGTGGTAACGTTTAAACCATATAATCAACTGTGCTGTACTACATCAGTAAAGTGTCTCAATTTTGGAAGGGAATTTTTCCAAACTATAACTATATACACTGTTAATTTATTTAAATAAATAAATAAATAAAAATGTCATAAAAATATAACATTATGTTCAACATGAATTGCTTTTATCACTAGTGACAGATATAATTTCAATTCAATATATATTTTTAGCGTAACTGTGAATTTTATATCATTTACACAACATGATTTTATCATAGTTATGCTTTTTTGTAGTTATTGCGCCTTTAACTCTTATCGTATCTTGGGTAATAGGATAAGCAAGTAGATAGTCTGAAGGTTATGATTTAACATTTTCCCATTAGCTCTTAGGGTTAATAAATCTGTTGACTGATACTTGACTGCAACCTGGAAATCTGAAGTTAAAGTATTTTCCTACACTTTCTTTGTATGGAGCACTTTTATCACTAAATGCTATGAATGCTATGAATTTTCTAAATGCTATGAATTTTATTCGAAGTTTATATGTATGAAAGAGGACAAATAATTTTTTGCTGATTAAAAGTATTGAAACGTAAATTTATACCACTATGACTCGATTCTAAAAACGCTACTATGTTTTATACAAAAGTTAAACTCTCCAACGTATAGAATTAATGCAGAGGAAAATTTAACTATTCTTCCAATAAATTTGTTAAGATTTTAAAGGTTTGTTTAAAAATTTAACACACTCTTATATTCCCTATGCTATACACATGGATTTTCTCTAAAGTCAATACTTTCTGCCGTTTTTAAAATTTTTGTTAACTATTTTTCTTTATTGTATGAGTTTTTCTACAAATGAATATCATGTATGATTAACAAATTACGAACATTTAAAGGATCTATAATAAAGGAAAAACTTCAATTTTATCTCGATTAATAGCTTTATTCCATATATTTTAAAAATAATTTTACCATGGCAAAGTTTTTGGTTAAAAGGGGTCCTTAGTTTAATTTAAATTTTAAAATTGTTGTATACTTCAAGCAAAATTCATATTAAGTGCAAAATTCTTCATTTATACGTCAGTGGTTCTTTTTACGATAGTAGGTAGTCTATACTCCACTACTCGCACAAATTGCTGCCCGTTACGGTTCTAGTTTAAAACTGTTCTAAACTTTTAGTTGAAATTATAAATTCAGAACTGTTTATGTTTATTGTCTTCTCCGTTCGGTGCTTCCGCTGCTTGCTTGAAGATACTTAAATTACTGTTATTATTTATGTGAATTTAATTCTTATAGACACTTTTTTTTTTGGTATATTTGTTTGCTTATTGAAATTTCTTGAGGAACCCAGCTGATCTAAAGAGTTCTAGCAGAGAAACCATGATCTATTTTAGTAATCAGTATTTCTCATTCTTCCAACATCGTGTTTATTTATTTATTTATTTTAGTAACATCTCATGGTCTGCTTAGAAATAAGCCTTTCCCTTTTGTTTGAAAAAAATATTGTTGCTGCTTTCTGTTCAAATTTATTCATACTACCCAAAATGGAGCATTATATCCACTAGGGATGCACCGATCAATCGGTAATACCGATTAATCGGCCATAATCGGCCACCCTGCCGATTATTAATAATCGGCAAAATCTTGCCGATTAATCGGCGAAAAAAATATATTTTTAATATTACTTTTCAACGTATACTTTCACCAAGAATCTATGATAAACAGTTGTATAAACAGTAAATAAATGTAATTTTCTGGAATAACATGCAGTATGAAAGTGAACCGAGTGAAAACAAAACGAATATTTCGTACAAGGCGTAAAACTGATTGGAATATTAAAAGAAAACCGTTTGTTAAATTCCTGAACTTTTCAATTGGAATACGAAAACATAAATATCTCATTTCATTTATAATCAGTCAGATGCTTAAAAAAAAAAAAAAATACTTGAGGATGCTTGAACAAGAAATTACGATGGATAAATTTATGAATAAGAAATAAATAATTTTCAGCGAGCACAAGTATAACATGTAGTACGAAAGTGTAGTGTAGTAAGTAAAGAAAAAAAAAAAACAATTCAAAGAATGAAATACAAAATAGCAATGTAATAATAATAAAATAATAATAATAATAGTCCTCTCAGTTGATACAAATGATTTAATAATTTTATATTCCTATTTTGAATAAATACAAACATTTTGACAATGGTGCAGCATTTTTCATGTGTCGATACTTTTCTACTTAGCTCTTAATGCTTTTAGATCACCTCTAAGTTTCAAAGAACAAGACTTGATATAAATAGCAACTTATAACTGAAAAATTAATTTGAATTAAGAACATCACTCCTAAATTAAAGTGTTCACCACAGCTTCCCCCTAATTTTTTAAAAATAATTTTCATGTCTAGACTCTTAATACAATTTTATTCATAAAAATATGATAATTGGTTCAAAGAAATTTGCTAAAATTTTAAAATTATGTATTTTGAAAAAATTGGAAAAATGGAGAAAAACAAATCTTCTCTCAGGAATAAATAAGTTGCCATTTCTAAAATCGGAATTGCAAAAGAAATTGGAAAAAACAGGGAGGGTGAAATTTATAGTATTTAAAAATAATAATTCTAATCATTAATCGGCTCTACCGATTAATCGGCCGATTGTCATTGGCCGATTAATCGGTAATCGGTAATCGTCCAATTTGCTTATCGGTGCATCCCTAATATCCATTATTTTGGAACATATTTTGTTACTGGCCCCTTTTGCTCATATGAAGCTTACTTAACGAGCTAAAATTTATTGTATCCTCTTTTGGGATTTGTAATTGCAATCGTCTTTATCTCTCTGTTCGTTGATTAAAGGCTTAGTAAATTCATCATTGACTCATTAAAAGGGTTGAAGCCGTTTTTTTTTTCTTTTAGGTTTTATCCCTTTTTTACTTCATAATTTCAACTTTTCTTATTTTTAAAAATACTTTTTATTTATTACTTTAGTACATAATCTATATTTGATATCGCTATTTACTATCTTTAGTTATTAGTACCGTAAAACGGGGTGTATAGGAACAGCGGGGTGATTCGGAACAAAACTTACTGATCATACAAAGAAATTCTTCATAAATATACCGTCGGGTATTTTTGGCGCGTAATTTTTTTTTAGAAAGGTAATATCATAAGAAGTAGGAAAAAAATATTTCTGTCAACACTATTGGCCTCTGTGCAAGGCTGCATGTGGGACGCTAAAAAATATCAAGTTTTCATCATCTGCAAAACTTTGTATGTAAGTACAGACCCCTTTATATTTCCTTCGAATAGTATTTTTGAAAAGAGACAACATAATTTAACTGTGGCATAAAATGAAAAATTCTTTATAATGTCATAGGATAAGGATTTGCGGGGTGAATAGGAACACTTTGTTCTGTTGTTCCAATTCAAATTTATTTAAAGGAGACTGAAATCGACCTTATTCTACTGTGACTCTAAAGTCTGATAAAAGCATTGATGAGCTGTCATCTTTCAGACCCAGGATCGTAACTATCCTCCCTAGATTTCTGGTCATCCCCTGGCTGTCCAATCGATGGCGGTTGTTTTTTCGCGCTTCGTCTGCCTTAATGTTCAGGAGAAAATGTGATTATTTTATATCCGCCCATTTCGTGTTTGAATTTCTATTGTCTTGATTTCTCTGCGTTATTATCGTCTAAAATGAAACGAGCATTATGTTTGGATATGTGTAGTCTGCGCGCTGGAAGCACTTATTCGGAGAGTTTATCGGCCATTGAGTTTTATAGTGAAATTACCTTTTTCGATTGTCTCTCATTAGTAACCCAGAAATTTATCCCTTTATGCATGAATATTTAATCGGTAAGCGTTTGTTTTTTTGAAAAACTAAAATATTTTACTAATGTATTCCATTTTTGACAATCTCTTTTTAGGATGAGATTATTTTTAAATTGCCGGACTGTAATGTTTAAGGGAGCTCTTATCTAGCCCAACCGTTTATTTGTATCAATTTTTTTAGATATCTTTGCAACAATGTTTTGAGTGTGGGGTGGTATATTAGTTGCCCCAGGAACCGTAACCAGACCTTAGTTTCGGGAAAGGTTTTCCAATCCTATTTCTCGTGAAATCTAGTATCTACTTATACTAAAAACTGAGTATCTATCTTTCTTTCTAACTATCTATCGATGTTACGCTTCTTTCTCCTGAACGCCAATGAACTGAAAGTCGAACCAGGTACCGGTACATAGGTAATTTTTCAGGCTTCATTAGTTTCAATTTATATAATTATACGATTTGATTAACGAAGATATCAATTAATAAGTAGTCAAATTTTAAGCGATTAAGCCTAATAAATGATTAAATATGAAATCCATTTTTGCAAAACGTGGTTGCTATGAAACAGTGATAACAATGATAATGAGCATTTTGAATGAAGGCTTAACTAAATCAAACACGAAACTCATAAGCGGGCCACTTACGTTATATTTTTATCTCTAGCTACTTGTAATATTTTGAAACATTCATTTGTTGAAAAGCCATCTTCTTATAATAAAAACTGAGTGTCTATGTCTGTTTTTTTTCCTTTGAGTGAGCTGAACTTACTGAAACTCTCCTCACCATCTTGAAAGCGCGTAGCATCTCAATAATTCGAATGATTTTTTTATATAGGAAGAAAGAAAAGGCCTGAAGCGGCTGTTAGCGAGCCGCCTTAGCGGGGAGTAGTTTCTTGAAATTTTCCTCACTACTTTAAAGGCACGAAGTGCCCGTGCAACGCCGGGCCACGTGTGTGGTATGTCTTGAAATCGAATGAACATTAAATTATATCACATAATATAACTTCAGAATGAGGTAAAAGTTAGAGAGGGGGACGTTATGCATCAACATGCCGCAGGAAGCTAATCTAGCTGCCCTGGCAGCTAGTTAAGTCAATAAAATTTGACTTCATGTTCTGTATTCTGTGGATTTTCGTTACAATAGATGTTAAAAGGGTATTAACATGAAAAATGTCTCATCTTTTCAATGAAGGGGGAAAAAAACACTCATATACGCGCATTCGAAGGAGTTCTTTTGAAATTTCCATCTTACGACACTTATAAGATGTGTGAAACCTTTGAGGGGCTGCGACGTAAAATTCCGCGTTTTGATATTTCACTGGGTCAATTTAGCATCCAGAATTTAGGAAAAAAAAGTACCAATGAAACTAGGAACTTAATTATTGAACTCAAGTTGATTCCAAAATGTTAAACTTAATTACCTGAAGGGAGAAAATGAATTATTAAGGGGTATTAAATTAGAATACATGGCGCTTAAAGGGGAGTTTGGTGCTTAGAAATTTGAAGAATTTTGGTATTTATTTTTAGTGGTACTGAAAATTCGAAGGGAAAGGTAGATTGTTAAGAAATTATGTTTGCATTAACTACAATAAACGTAAATACTGCAGAAAAAACACTTAATTTGTACAATTATTCAATAATGATAATTTCACTTTTCAAATGCAGTTTCAAAGCAAATAAGAAAATTAAAATACATAACTATAATTATTTTTTCAGTAAGAAACTATGAAAAGTGTTTTGGTAATATAGTTCTGAAAAATTTCAGAGGGTGTTTGAACCCTAAAAACCCACCCCTTATATACGGCCGATATATTTTGTTCTCTGAAGGTGAACACAAACGTCGGTTCCTTTTGGTTTTCGGTTGTTAAAACTAGGGCCATAAAAAATGTACCAGTCGTCAAAAAAATACCAGATCTTAACAGCTGGTCTAAATCTGAATTTCAGAGGACAAAGTGCTTCTGGTACTGATGCCTGACCAGAACTATATTAAAACCGTTACATGTCCCCCCCCCCTCCCCCGTTATGAACACCACAATGATGTCTTCCGGCAACCATGATGGTGTTATGTAACCGTGTACAAGATTTTTGCATTTTCAATCAATTATTTCGAGTTACTATTTTGCTTTATTCAACTACTGGGTAACAACATCGCTTAATAAGATTTTTTGAAAAAAATATTAACTTTTATAATGATAAGATTTTACCAAATTTGAAGACATACTAATTAGCCAACTACTAATCTCTAAAAGACATACTAATCTGTTGGCTTTTGTCTGATGTCTGTGCTTATAAGCTCATACTTTCTTTTTGCAATGACGTTCCATGTAACGCCGAAACTCGTGTCTGCAGTATTCCTGCGTATTTGTGATTTTTTAACGTTGTATTTATACTTTATACAAGCGCTTTTACTTTTATTTGTAAAATCTTTTTGCAGTTACAAGAGTTTCTGCTAGAATGTATTTTGTCTACTTTTCATGCAAATTCTTTGTTGTATGTATTAGTTGCTATGGGAGCTTCCAGTTTCCACTCTCCCCTTGTAAACCTAACACTTGCTTTTTGTGTCACTAATAATGCCAGTTGAGTTGCAACATGGCAAAACTAAGCGTTAACGACGTGTTGTTCATCTGGGAATTGCTTATTATTAATTGCTTTGGGAGACTTTCCCCCGGACCGTGTTGAATGTTGTTGGGTACGTGGAGGGAAAACTTCTTACTTAACGACAGGATAATAATTACGTCGAA
The DNA here is from genome assembly GCA_038373865.1 of Uloborus plumipes. Taxonomy (NCBI): domain Eukaryota; kingdom Metazoa; phylum Arthropoda; class Arachnida; order Araneae; family Uloboridae; genus Uloborus; species Uloborus plumipes. The sequence continues at coordinate 266,890 of JAXGGA010000256.1, forward strand.
ACGTGTCGCGAATGAAGTGACTGGGATCTCGAAAGTTGGAACATTTTTCACTTCGCTTCCAGTGAGTAATGAAGGAATGCGATATTCGGTTTCTCGAATTATTATTCATAGTGATCAACACTTTTTCTCGAGAAGTCTTTGTTTCTCTCCTATTTTTTTTTCTTTGGATTTTATGAAGTGGTTTAGACTAATTCTATTTAGTGCTATGCAGTGAAGAAGCTCTGTGCAGGGAAAACTCGTTTTTTGCTATCTTTGGTCAGGTTATATCTTTGGTCAGATCAGGTTATTTGTAGTAACGTTTGGGAAACTGTGAGTTCGGCAGCCCTTCTGAAAGTTTTCTAAATTAAAGTCTGTAAATAAATTTTAGACTATCTTTAATAACTTTGGAAGGCCCGGGATTTGGCGGCTGTCATGGGAAACTTTTCGAAACTGAAGTTTTAATAATGGAGTTTTAGACTATATTTTGAGATATTGGAGGAAGTAGTGCTTGCTCTTCCATTAATAATTTCAAAATTGAAAACTAAAAGATGCATTCTTAGATTGTTTAGGAGAGTTCGGGGGTCCCTCCAGAAATGTTTCTATCTTTAGGCTCTTGCCATGCAAATCGTGTAAAGTTGGTGATGTTAAGGAAAAGGTTGGGAGATTCGAAGGCTCCTTCGTTTAAAAACACATACACAAAGTTGGCGACGTCAGGCAAGGAAAAGGGGAATCCGCACTGCCATCTTTTTGAAATAGAAGTTTCAAAAATGCCATTTTAGGATACATTTGGCTAATTTAAGAGAAGAGGTAGAAAGCGGCTTTTCTCTGTAAATGTTTAGAATTTATGCACTAAAATGCATTTCTAAACATAGGGATCTTAGGAAAAGAAGTGGGGGTCGGAATACTTCTCCAGAAATGTTCTGCAATAAGAGGGTGAAAAATGTAATTTTGAGAATTTTTTGGACTCCAAGGGAGTTAATGACACATTTTTAGAACCGCATTTAGGCTTTCGATACACTTAAGTTTTGCTGCCCGAAGCTATGGCCCCCTGCTCTCTCCTAGACCCGACTGTGGCTAACAGTTAAGTTAATTTAGAAAGTTTTAGCCCAAAGACTTCCCTGGTAGTGATAATTCAAATTTCTGGTTATTTGCTGAACCATCTTTGGTAGAGCGTGATTAAGTTCTGCCATCCGTTAAAAAACCATCCGAGTCTGAGTCGGAATCCTCAGAATCACTTAGGGTTTTGGGAACGTTATCTACCAGCTCCCGCTCTTTGGATTCTTGCCCAAATCATTTATGGAACGCACGATTACATCTCAAGATTAAGATTTTGACCATTTATAACGTATTATATTTATAATTAAATACAAATGAATTATCAGTAAGATTTTAAAGGGATTTTTTCAACTATGAGAATAAGGTTTGAAAAGTTCCACAAAATTGCTGAAAACCACATTATTTTCTCAATTTTGAAAAAAGTTCAATAAGTCTTCGCGTGCCACTCTAAATACTCCGCCGTGCCACACTGTGGCACGCGTGCCGCGGGTTGGCCACCACTGGGCTAACCGGTAACTCTATTAGACGCTCCTGGTTTGTCACCGGTGCTACTGGGTTCACTGGTTGGCTCTGTTCGGACATTCCGAAACTTTGAATAGCGAACGAATAGTTTTCATTGCTTGCTGAGTTGTTCTCCTGGAATACTTTTCAAAAAATGTACAACTCTAATTGGTTAAATATAAACCGTTAAAATCATCCATCGACGTTGTACTGTTTCGTTTGCACCATTTGCTGCTTTGCTTCTCATTTGTTTCTAAACATTTTTTTTTTTTGCAATAAATGACCGGCCTTTAGGTATCTTTAGAACTATAAAGGGATGGATGAGTCATTTTGTTCAATTGGTATATTAAGTTCAAAGTTGAACATCGGCGCGACAGTTTAGTAGGAAAGAAAAAGAATCGAACGAAACCTTTCCTTTATTCTATTGTTTACCACGTAAATAGCTGATTTTTTTTCATTGGGCTCTGTGTATGAGAACACTTTTAAGTCAATGAAGCTAACGGTAGATTTTGTTAGAGAAACTGAAAAAGAGCTGCATCAAAATTAATGAATTACATGCTTGCATTTGACTGAAAATAATTTAACTTCAATAAAAAAATTCAATGTTTCACCAAGAAATTTGTTGAATCAGGAAAAAATTAGCTGCGTTCATCTTATTGGTGATGTTTCTTTAATATAATAGTGCTTTTATAAACCAGGGTTGGAAAAAACCCGGGTTTTTCTACAAAAACCCAACCCACCCGGGTTTTTCTGGGTATTTGCGGGTTTTTACGGGTTTTTCTGGGTTTTTGTATGTTAAAATTTATTTCTTATGCGGGTATGAATATATATTGTATGCATTCATTCATCTACTTATATTAAAAACTGAGTATCTTTCTAACTATCTTTCTTTCTATCTTTCTAACTATCTTTCTATGTCACGCTTCTTTCTCCTGAACGCCAATGAACTGAAAGTCGAACCAGGTACCGATAGATAGGTAATTTTTCAAGCTTCATTAGTTTCAATCTATATAATTATACGATTTTAATTAGCGAAGATATCAATTAATAAGTAGTCAAGTTTAAAGCGATTAAGCCTAATAAATGATTAAATATGAAATCCATTCTTGCATTGCAAAACGTGGTTGCCATGCCATGAAACAATAATAAAAATGAAAATGAGAATTTTGAATGAAGGCTTAACTAAATCAAACACGAAACTCATAAGCGGGCGACTTACTAAGGCAGGGATTCAAGTGAAACAGGCCATCGCAAATTACAATCGCTACTGGAAATGAATTACATTAGAACGTTTCTTGATAAAAACATCATGACGTCAGCGTGACGTTTGCCTATGAAAAACGAGCTAGATAAAACGTCACAGCCGACTTGGCGAATAAGAGGAGATCACTGACTGCTTGTGAGCTCTTATTGGCTCCACCCGTAGTGACGTCATGCCAAGTTAAGTTGATGATAATGTAATTCACTTCCATTAGCGATTGCATTCGAAGCGATCGCAGTGCTGTTTCACTTGAATCCCTGCCATAGTATTTTTATCGCTAGCTACTGGTAATATTTTGAAACATTTATTTATTGAAGAACCATCTACTTATATTAAAAACTGAGTGTCTATGTCTGCTTTTTTCCTTTGAGCGAGCTGAACTTACTGAAACTTTCCTCACCACCTTGAAGGCGTGAAGCATCTCAATAATTCGAATGATTTTTTTTATATAGGAAAAAAGTAAAGGCGTGAAGCGCCTGTAAGCGAGCCGTGTTAGCGGGGAGTAGTTTCTTTAATTTTTTTTCTCACTACTTTCAGGGCACGAAGTGCCCGTGCAACGCCGGGCCACGTGCGTGGTATGTCTTGAAATCGAATGAACATTAAATTATATCAAATAATATAACTTCAGAATGAGGTAAAAGTTAGAGAGGGGGGAACTTATGCATCAACATGCCGCAGGAAGCTAATCTAGCTGCCCTGGCAGCTAGTATAAAATATATTTATTGAGTAAAAGTTCTGAATCGCATTTAATCAATGTCAATGGATTAATAATTTATATTATTAACAATATCAATTAATAATATCATCAACCGAATTGTAATATTTAATGTGTATATTTAAGAAGCTTTGGACAATGATTTCAGCTATAAACTTTTATAACTTTTTTTTTTTTTTTGCAAAATAGAAGAACTGTTGCAAATGGGCTTTCCTACAAATACAGCAATATTTAGGGTGTGAAAGTTTCAAAATTTATGCCATTAAAAAATTAAAACCATTTGCACCTGTTTATTAATAGAAATAATCATCTTTTTTCATTAAGTAGCCTGCTTCAATATCTAGTCATGTCATTTGCATGTTTTTTTCAGGCATGTCTCAATAATAGGTGTGTGTCTGAGATAAGGGAAGTGTCTCCCTTCCTCCTATTTTCAAAACCAAAACTGATTAATTTCAGATAGGGGAGGGGGGACTCTTAAGCGATTTTTTTTTTTGAAATAATCTAAAGAAAAAACTAGGTTAACATTAGAACTTAGCAAGAATTATAAAATTATTAATAAATGCTTGTCATAATATTTTAGTAGTAATATTACATTTTCTTTGTTTTTTAAATCCAAGAAAGAGTTTAGTGCTTCTTCAAGTCAGTGGTATGGTACCTCTATAATATAGCACTTGAAAATCATCATATACTAAATGCAATACAGTTAGAAGAAATGAAAATAATAATAAGTATTTTGCAACAAAAAGTAGTATCATAGTTAGAAAAATTTTCTGGACGATGACTTGAAAATTGAAGAAACAATAATTTATAAAATAAATAATTACTCTAAGAAAAATTATCTCAAATAAACCTGATTTCTTACTTATTTTTTATGTATAGTTTAGAAGAGATATTTTATTGACTATATTTGTTGAAAACTTAGAAATTAACAAAAACCCACTTTTGACAAGAACCCGGGTGGATTTTTGTTGGTGGACCCGCCCAGAAAAACCCGGGCGGGTTTTTCTGGGCTGGGTCCACCTTTGCCAACCCTGTTATAAACTGGTGACCACGAAAAGCACCATTACTTTGGTAAAACTTATCTCTAACAAGATTGAGGCAGCTAAATTGTGCTAGATTTAACATATTTTTTTTTTTTGTGACATTAAACTTAATTTTTGAGAACAAAATTTTTCTGTATTCTTGTAAGATACTGTTACAAATCTTGTAAATAGCTGTTGTTTTTCCTGCTTTGCATCAATTTCATTAGTTTTGGTTTTATCTGACGTCATGTTGCAAAAGTATCTGAAGATATCACTTTTATCATGTGTATACCGGCCCTGAAACACTTTGTAGTTTTTACACTTGCCCTAACTTTGATAAGCATGAAGACATTTTTCGCTCGGATTGGTTTTTCTTTTTATTTGCTGAAACTTTCGTGAATGAATTGTTCAAGTTATGAATGATTTGGAACACTCCGGATTTTACTAGAACGTAGTAGAAATGTCCTTCAGAGTATAAATAGCTGTCCTTGAATACAGTCAGTTAGTTTTTCTCAGATTGGATTTCTGAGAGTGCTCGTTTTTATTCGCTTTGGGCGAATGTTGTTTTTGCTTTTGTAATTTCTTAATTGCTGTTCACGTTAGATACGTGGTGCTGAGTTACTGTTGAGAGTACAGTGTACTGTTTGCTACCTAATTGCTGGATGTTTAGCAATTGTTTCCTGCTCTTATTGTAAATAGTGTACATACTTGTAAATAAATTTATAGTTACTTCCTCAAGATTGGAAT